>LPNX010887289.1:252779-396938 GCA_001517045.1 Pseudotsuga menziesii | reverse complement strand
GTGTACACCTCTGCAAGGCACAGAAAATTTTTCATTTGTTTGAATGTGGGCTAAGTCTATTTTCTTAAGCCCTCGACCGAGGTATTTAAATACCTCGATTGAGGTCTTAACAAAACCTCGACCGAGGGTTTGTAAAGCCCTCGACTAAACAAAACCTCAACTAAGGTATTTAAATACCTCGGTCGAGATATTAAGACCTTGGTTGAGGGTTTAACAAGCCCTCGACCGAGGTGCGTTTTTCTGTTTTTGCCGAAATGCGCTTGCCAAAAAGTGTTACCCAGGTCTGTGGATTCACCCTTATATATGTATGGATTTATGTATTCTAGAGTAGGTCTAAAACTTAATATCTATCATGCGTTTATATTTTGTTTTTGTTGAGAATGGAATGTAGGTGCAAGTGTGGTTGAAAGCTCAATGGGGATCTACTACAACCATCCAAAATAAAAGACACTTCTCATCCCTTAGTGTTAGTCTTGTTTATTTCTCTTACATATGGAAATGTATTGATTTATGGTTTCATATTGTCTATTATGGTCCACCCCAAGCCATAGGAATTTTTCTTTGTAATAGGGGGGGTTTAAAAACACCTTCAAAAGGACTTTTAGTAGGGTCTTTCAACCCCCCCACCCAAACAAATCATGACAATTAGACTTCTGGGGATGGCTTAAAAAATCTCCCCCAACAGTCCAAATCTCATGAATTTTAAGGGGGGATTTTTTAAAACCTCCTTGGAAAGGACCTTTATGAGGTGCCTTTTAACCCCCCTTCCCCCCCAAAAAAAAACATCATAAAAATTGGACTTTTGAGGGAGGATTTATAACAACAACCCCTAAAAGTACAAATTATCATGACTTTTGGGGGCGACTTTAAAACAACCGGCCCCAAAAGTCCAATTCTTGTGACTTTTGGGAGCAACTTTAATACAACCGCCCCTAAAAATCCAATTCCCATGACTTTTTTTTCAAGGGGGGGGGGGATTAAAAACTACCTTGAAAAATACCTTTGGGGGGGTTATTTGCAAAAACCCCCCAAAATTCCAAAGAGAAATGGACTTTTGGGGGGGGGGGGGGGGGGGGGGTGGTTAAAAACCGCCCCCAAAAGTTAACGACCCCTAAAGACCTATTTTTTTGCCAAGGGCGGGAGGCTAGCAAATCCGCCTCAAGCAAAAACCACCCCCAAAAGGGTATTTTTTTGTAGTGGCAAGAGCTCATACTAATGTTGAAATCGAGGGCTACCATGATTCCACTATTTTACAAGCTTAAACCTCTTGATCTCTAGTGGACAAATAGATAAATGTTAAAGCCTTGAGAAAATGCGAAGAGGAACAATGACAAAATAGGAATCTCTTTTACCTACTTCAAATATAATGAGTGGCCTATCTTACTATCTCAAACTGATAGGTATATATATATTTAAAATGAGTAGTGACTTTTTTCTTTATAAAATAATCCGTCACTCGCTTCAGTTGATAAAAAATATTTGATATTCATAAATTAAAAAAAAAAATGTAAAATGAAAGCCATGCAAAAAAACGAAACTGTCATCAGGCATAATAAATTTGAAACTCCATGCTTGATTCAATGTTTAAATTCTAGACCAGATGCAGTGTTTCCTTCTTTACGGGGTATAACTCTGATCTTTATGAGCCTCTTCTTCATATTTATATGATGGACAAATAGATAACCAACAAAGTTCCAAGATGATTGACCCTATAATTCTTGACCGATGACTTCCAATGGACCTGGGTGTGCGTTTTATGCTTAGTATTCGAGCTCAAATCCCAATTGTTGGTGTTCCCTTCTTTTGTGTTATGGTTACTTCAAGATGGGGTTTTGCTCGAGCCAGGAGCGTCGCCTTCTACTTTACCGTGTCATGGTTTTATTACACCTTGTCGAGTTTTACCTATAGTAGCTATTAAGGGATAGTAAATTATGTTATATCACCACCCATACGTGTCATGTTGTACATCAAATCTTTGAATTCTAACTTTATCTTTAACTCCAACAATTTATTACGATCATTACTACAAAGGAAAAATAAAAATCGAGAATTGTTCCACATGAATCCACAATTGGCGGTGGGTTGAAACTCAATTGTTCACTAATTCCTCTTGGAAGGCTCAACGAAGGATTGATTTTGGAAGGCCTCATCCTTTGTTTTGTCACCATTAATGGGTTTCAGCATTTCTTAGAGTCATCATGGCTAGAGTTTTCGCATTACTCTCTTAGAAATAATTTCAGTAAATTGTATGATATTTTGTTTCCAATTTTTTTTTCATGTTTTTCCCGTTTACTTTGGAGGCTTGAATAATTGTTGTCATATGTATGTGTGTTTGTTTGAGGTGTTTTTCTTGGCCCTATATGTCCACAGGACTCCTTTAGGGCCTAAGGACTATGTTTCCTTCCTCAACCATGTCTACGTATATGTTCATAGTGCTAAGAGAATTCTAATGCACTGCATTTTCTCTCTTAGATGCAAAATAACACATATGGAGGTCCTATGTGTGGGTTCGATGTCTTCTTCATGGACTTTAAGCTTTAAAACTATCGTTAGGGCATATTTCTTAAGTTTCCTCCCCCAAGCATGGTCAAGGGACTATGACCCATACTTGGTTCTTAAAGCCTCCTAATGGTATCCATATGACAACAAAAAGAAAAATTATGCTCCTGGGAGATTAGGCATGGTTTTTTGAGTTGTTGTTCTTGATGATGCTAAAATATTACTATAGGTCCCAAGTCTTAATGATGCAAACTATTGTTTTAATTCATTTCCCTAGCCATGCACCAAAACCATTTTTTGTGGTTCTCCATAACATGCACATGTTTTGCTTCTCCAAAACGAGTGCATGTTATGCTTCTCCACAATGCGTGCACATTTTGTAACTATAAAACACGTGTGCATTTTGCTTAGCCTAACCTAGGTGGCATATCACATGTTAAGCTCGAGCTTAACCAGATCAAGCATTACATAAAGCAAACACATTGTCTTTTTATGTATCGTGAACGTGTTTCCTAAAAGTAGAATTGCATCTAAAAGGTCCCTCAACTTCTTGCAAACACCCATATTTCAAATTTAATGTCACTTTTGATAATATAAAACCTTTCAAATTACTATGCATATTTCAATTTTAACATCACATCATGCATCTATGTATCTCGTTACTTTCAAATTGCTATGCATATTATTTCAAATTTAATGTCACTTTTTATAATTTGAAACCTTTCAAATTTAACATCACATCATGCATCTATGTATCTAGTTATTTTCAAATTGCCATGCATATTTTAAATTTAATATCACTTTTTATAATATGAAGCCAACTTGCAATTCAAATTTAACAACATTACATCATACATCTATGTTATTTGTATAATTAAACCTGCCAACTTCTACATGTATGCGCTGCCATGCCACACTTATTTATTATCCATGCAACAGTTCTATATATGTGTTTATACCATTAATTTTTTTTCCAAAACCCAAGTCTTTCTAATAAAAATTACTCTTTTGAAGATTGTATCAAGATAATCTCGCATTTATTAACAAATCTATAATGTTCTTATAAATGCTTATCTCATTCTCGGTAAACTTGTCATTCTTAATTCTTAGATCCCAGAATTATTCTTCCCTAGTCTGAATGATACTTAGGAACTGATCTATTTGTTAGGTTTCATTGGCCCACATGGCTGGTAACTAATGATCGATTGGATCTCCGAAAATTATTTACTTAATTAAAGTTGTTTCCATGCCATTTTAGAGGTGTGTTTGTGCCATTAAATTTAATTTAATAATTTGAAAAAAGTGCAAGAATTCTATTAAAAATGAAAAAAGCAATAAAAGATCAAATTCAAGGAACACTTAAATTTAGTATTTTGAAACAATGGAAGGGATTCTGTTAAAAATAAAAAATGTCCACGTCCATGTGGAATGTGTAGTGGATACCTGGGATCTAGGTTCATCCAGGTTCCAAACATCACTTTCCACAGAATTATAAAGTGCGACGGGCATATAATACAAAGTCGGCCTTGTAAGTTCGTCCAAATATATAATTTTGATATATTTAATGACTCAGATTCACGATAGTGAAATCAGATTTTCTGCTGGATAAATTCGGCCTCACGACAATCTTTGCCTGATAAGTGTCTCATAGCAATGCAGACCGTCAAACTGGGGGGCAAACCTTGCCGGCAGCCGCTCCTGCTTTGTTTTTTCATTTACTTCAATATCGTCCTGCCGACTATAAATTTGATTCTGCCAACCCTAAAACCAAAATCAAAATAGTTAGAAAAAACAACCCAAATATGTAAAATGTAACCCCTCCCGTCTCCCTAAATGATTAAAGAGATTTATTCACATACTTACATGATGGCAAACTGTTGTTGATGAAAGGCGATGAGATTCGAACCCACAGAAAGCTCCAATGGCGGCAACTGCAGCTGCAATTGTTAACAGCGGCGTATTCATGACTCCCATCTCTTTTGACTTCTTTATCGGACGATTTCCCTTCAAGTGCCGCAAATCTCTATAAATCGCACAAACAGAAACCGAAACTCCGTTCAAGAATTGCCACAGCTTTCTGTGAAGCGTACGAGGAATTGCAGAGACAGAGACAGAAATTCAAGAATGAAGAGCATTCAAACGATATTAAGCGTTAAATTCTGAAAGGAAGAGGAGGCTTTTAAATAGGAGAAGAAAGGGTGGCTTGGAGAGGTTTTTTCTTGAGAAAATCACAGACGTGTCCGGAATCTTCCGCGGTCTAAAGCTTGGCTGATAGAGTTGGTGGTACGTGTCAGAATATGATGGGATACGGATAAAAAATGCCGTGAAATTTTGTCCGTCTACCGCCATAGACTTTTATAGATGGCGTGCCGACTACGTAGACTTGGCTTCGTCTATGTCAATGCGAACGGAAGACCAAACCGTGGAAGATTGGTATGAATACATGTTTTCATTAATAAAAATAAGAAATGGACGACGTCAATCGATATTTTCATCAATAAAAATAAGAATGGGCAAAGTCAATCGATATTTTCTTAGCACGTTTGGTATGTCGATGTATGTAATGTAATGAAACTGCTGCTCTAAAAATCTTACCCATAAGAACCTTCTAAACAATATCGGATCCATGATAGGGTACAAGCCATTGAATTGTGACATAACTAACTACGAGTCAAGGTGGACTTCAAGAGATCGAATACTATTGGAAATGGCATCGCGCAATAGTTTAATCATGGCACTATACTCGGCAACATTATTTGAAGATGGTTGAAGACACATTTTTTGAAGACACCAATTGATCTTTAGATGCATAAATAACCCAAGCAGTTGAAGCTAGGTTCTGAGTGTGGCGACTGACACCATCAATGAATCCTAAGTATATTGAAGACTTCATCAACATCTTCCACAGAATAGGAATCATGGCAACAAATCGATAACACTACAAGGGGACCAAAAACAAACTATGCAAGTTGTACAGTAATATACAAGATATCATCCTCGACTAAAGTTTAAGCATAGTATTTCTTAAAGTGGAGCCTATTTCTAGGCTACGCCAAGGCATTACCTTCATAGTATTCTAACTCATAGGCACCTTTTTCTAGGATGTGTTTCACAATGTAAGACCCATGCCACATGGGGTTGAACTTACCCACCCATAACCGTTCACTAGCTTGATTATACAAAAGGACCAAGTCACCTTCACTATATTGACAAGGATGGACATGCTTATCATACTAAGCCTTAACATGACGCTTATTCATCTCTAGAGCCACTACAACATCTTGACGTTGCTCATCCAGGTGCTCTAAGTGGACTATGTTAGGATATTTAGACACTTAAGAGTTAGTTAAGATCAAATTGTGTAATATATCCGTTAGGTAAAATGTGTTTCTTTAGTATGCATTTGTAAATATTCTAATCCGACGATCACGATATGCTCTAGAAATAAAGTGATCCGACGGTTCAACTTCTCTTAGATCATACCTACCATTGATCTCTGGCTTAACACTCGATTGGTCTATGATATTTATTTAAAGAGCATAGAGGGTCCTTGGCTAGTTGATCGATTATGAGAAGCTCATGTAACTTTCTTTCTTTTGCATAATAAATTGCTCCAAGTGGCTATTTGGTTGGGGCGGTGGACTGTTTCCCTCTCGAGGGTTTTAATCACGTGACAAACATCGGTGTGTTGATCTGTGATCTATTTGTGTGAAGCAGTAGCTGAAGGTGTTCGGTCTTTTGGGAGTACCTTGTGTACCCGAACATGGTATCAGAGCTAAGGTCTCAGGTTCAATTCCCACAAGCTACGCCGGAGGCGGGGTGTTGGAGTATCGGGTACCTCCACATGGTATAACCGCCACACCTCTGGGAATATAAAACAAGTGGTTTAACCACCATTCCTGGTGATAGGGCCTTGTGTTGAGTTTCAAATGTTCACCAATATCTGTAGGTTTTGGTGTAATGGCAAACCTTACTCTAAGGGACTAAGTCTTCAATATTGGGATGAGGCCATAAATTGTGCAAATTACATAGTTAATCGCACACCCACTAAAGTTTTACAAGGTATAACACCAGAAGAAGCATGGAGTAAAATTAAACCAGATGTAAGTCACTTTTGTGTGTTTGGTTGTGAAGCATGGGCTCACATTTCGGATGAAAAACGGAAAGCATTGTAGCCTAAAAGTGAAAAGTGCATATTTGTTGGATATTCTAAAGATGTAAAATGTTATAGACTTCTTCAGCCCCATTCACATGATATAATCATTAGAAGAGATGTTAAATTTGATGAAAATCTCTTGGACTGCGAGCCTAACTTAGCAGGTGTGCCATCTTTGGCCTGCAAGCCTGATTCGACGATTGTGCCTTCTTCTTCTTCTTCTTCTTCTTCTTCTTCCAGCTTCCTTGACAGGTTTCCAACTCTAGTTTCTGATGATGACAGTGAGGATGAAAATCGACCTCCGCCTGCTCATGTTCCTCCAATTGCACCAGCACCAATACTTCCTCGATGGGTCCGTTCAACATGTGAAGTAGCTGGTGATCTTGCCGGTGATCCTAGAGATCAACGTCGAACACGTTCTCAGTTTCAACGAGTCTCTTCTCTTTTGGCTCAAGTTTCCCAGAATCATGATCCAGAAACTTTTGCAGAAGCTTCAGGAAATCCAAATTAGGATGCAGCTATGGATGAAGAATGTTGTTCCTTAATGGCAAACGATACTTGGGATCTTGTTCCTCTTCCAAAAGGAAGAAAACTTGTCAGATGTAAATGGGTCTATAGAACTAAGTATGAATCAGATGGAAGTGTTGAAGGACTTAAGGCAAGGTTAGTTGCCAAAGGTTTTTCCCAAGTTGAAGGGATTGACTACAATGAAACCTTTGCTCCTGTCGCAAAAATGAATTCCATCCGCCTTGTTCTTTCCCTTGCAGCCTTACATAACTAGGAAGTCCATCAAATGGATGTCAAGTCTGTCTTCTTACATGGTGATTTACATGAGGAAATTTACATGGAACAACCTCTTGGATATGTTCAGAATAACTCTAGCCTTGTTTGTCTCCTTAAGAAATCCTTATATCGCCTTAAGCAAGCTCCTAGAGCTTGGTATGCCAAAATGGATAGCTTTCTCCTTGAAACTGGTTTTTCTAGATGCCATTTTGACCCCATTGTCTATACCAAGAAAGTAGAAAACCATCTCGTAATACTTGTTCTTTATGTTGATGATCTTATCCTTACTAGTAGTGACCCTAAACTTATCACCCATGTGAAATCCAGTCTTAAGCAAAATTTTGAAATGTCAGACCTAAGACATTTGCATTATTTTCTTCGTCTCCAAGTCTTGCAAACCAAAGAAGGAATCTTTCTTTCCTAGTCTAAGTATGCTTGTGACCTTCTTCGTCGCTTCCACATGGAATATTGTAAACCAGCCCCTTCTCCCTTCTAGTCTGGAGTCAAAATTTCTGCCACTTGTACTTCCCCTGAAGTAGATGCCACCTTGTATCGTTAGCTTGTTGATAGTCTTTTATACTTGACTCATTCCCATCCTAACCTTTCCTTTGTCGTTGGTTGTGTTTCCCGTTATATGCAAACTCCTCATGAAAGTCACTGGAAAGTAGCAAAAAGAATACTTTGATATATTCAAGGTACAATTCAGTTTGGGATTCATTATAATACAGGGGGGAAACCTTTGTTGGTTGGTTTCACTGATTCAAATTGGGTCGACGATCTTGATGATCGGAAGTCTACTGCAGGTTATGTTTTCAGTCTAGGATTTGGACCTATCACTTGGGCTTGTAAGAAACAACAAGCACTTGCTCTTTCTTCAGCAGAAGCAGAATATTGAATAGCAGTTAATGCCAGTCAGGAAGCTTTATGGCTTCAACAAATCCTTTCAGAGTTTGGATTCAAGCAACAGCAGCCTACTCCACTTTGGTGCGACAATCAAAGTGCCATCAAACTTGCTAAAGATCAAGTTCTACATCAGCGCAGCAAACACATTGAGCTACACATGCACTTCATCAGAAATCTTGTTCATGATCGTGTTCTTAAAATGCTCTATTGCCCTACAGATGATCAAGTTGCAGACATCTTCACCAAGTCTCTTACAGAAGCGAAGTTTTCTAAACTTCGATCTATGTTAGGAATTTAGGAATGTGTCCTTAGGGGGGGATAGGCTCTAATGCCTTCTTCCTTCTCCTAATAGTGTCACTTTTGTAAATCCTTCAATCCTATCCCAAGTTGTTCTTAAGGGGGGATGTTAGGATATTTAGACACTTAGGAGTTAGTTAAGATCAACTTGTGTAATATATCCGTTAGGTAAAGTGTGTTTCTTTAGTATGCATTTGTAAATATTTTAATCCGACGGTCATGATATGCTCTAGACATAAAGTGATCTGACGGTTCAACTTTTCTTAGATCATACCTACCATTGATCCATGGCTTAACACCCGATTGGTCTATGATCTCTATTTAAAGAGCATAGAGGGTCCTTGGCTAGTTGATCTATTATGAGAAGCTCATGTAACATTCTTTCTTTTGCATAATAAATTGCTCCAAGTAGCTATTTGGCTGGGGCCGTGGACTGTTTCTCTCTCGAGGGTTTTAACCATGTGACAAACATCGATGTGTTGATCTGTGATTTATTTGTGTGAAGTGGTAGCTGAAGGTGTTCGGTCTTTTGGGAGTACCCTGTGTACCCGAACAGACTAACCACTCTTCTAACTCAGAAGTGTCACGTAAAAACTCTATGGCTAGCTTCAATGAAGGGATTTCACATTTAACTGGTGAAATTCACTCCACCCAATGCACTAGTTGATATGGAGAAAATCCGGTGGCAGTATTAACTACAGTTCGATAAGCCCACAAAGTAGGGTATAACATGTGTCAGCTTGTTTTGCTTTGTCTGATGGTCTTTTATAGAATGACATTAAGGGACTTACTAATAGCTTCAACCTAGCAATTCACTTAGGGTAGTAAGAAGCAGAATGTTATTTATTATACCCTAGTTTCAAGGATAATTATGACATCATCTTGTTTTGAAAGTGCCTTCCATAGTCAGTGATAAGCTCCTTCAGGATCTTGAACCATGTAATAATCAGATTGAACTCAAAAATGAACGGCCACCTCACCATCAGATTTAATCGTGGGCATAACCTCTTCCCATTTCGTGAAGTAATCTACGACCACTATAATATGATTGTGCCCCCCAGCCAAAGCTGGGTTGCAATCCATAAAATCCACCCCCCCTCTTAGTGAAGGGACTGGCAGTGATAATTGGGTGTAACGAGGTAGGATGTGAGTGCATGTTCCGCGCAAACACCTGGTAAGGGTGACATCACTTGATTGCATTAAAGAAATATTTAAAGATCGATGACCAATAATAACCTACACTAAGAATTTTTTGGGTTGTAGCAAGCCCATATAAATTACCACCACACGCCCCACTGTGGCAATAATTCAGCACAATCTCAGCCTCAATGTGGGTTAAACAACGACGAAAAATGGAATCTACACCACAACGATACAAACTGTCACCGATAATTAGATAGTTCTTAGAGTTGTGACATAAGCGTTGGCACTCATCCCTCGAGAGGTGAGGGGGGACCTTCAAAGTATGAAGATATGCGATAATGTCGCCATACCAATGGTTTGTAGATAAAATGAGAAAAATGTGTTCATCCACAAACGAATTCTCATGAATCTCATCTTCATACAGACTAGGGAGATCTGACATCAGTTCAAAAAATATTAACGACTTCTTCTATTTCGCCGAAACAAATTCAAGGTCGAACTCTTGTAAAATAACAATCCATTTATTATATTTCCCCTATCATCCATCTAGTCAATATGAACTGAAATGGATTGATATAGGCTATAACTATAGTCTAGTGAAGTAAGATATAATATCTCAAACGTTGGACTGCGTGGACAGTCTCTAAGGAAAATTTATCAACGTGATTCTATCAGAGTTTCACATCAACAAGATTCTAGATAAGATAGTAAATAACATACTCCTAGCCTGCTCGTCATCCTCTTGAACCAGAACCATACTAATCATCTTTTGAGACACAGTCACATACAATAAGAAAACCCTGCTATAGTCAGGTGGACTAAGCACGGGTGCCGATTCCAAGGATTTCTTAAAAGCATCGAAGGACTCATGGGCTCACTCATCTCATATGAACAGAGTATCCTTCTTCAACAAGCACATAAATCCCTTGTTCGAATTGGCATAATTGATGAAAAATCTACGTAATAAATTATCCATCCCTTGGAGACTCTAAAGGTGTCTAGTTGTGTGTGGGGGAGACAATTGTAATATTGCCTCAACCTTTAAAGGATTGACCCTAATCCCCTCTGTATATACAATAAACTCCAATAAACAACCCACCTTCATACAAAAGATGCACTTTTGAGGATTCAACCAAATTTGATAACAACATCATCTTTCAAAGATCAAATTCAAATGATCTGGATGATCCACCCTCAAATGAGAGTGAGCAGCTAAATTTTCCAAACAAAATTCAATAATACGTTTAAGGTCATGGAAGGAAAAGGTCATGGCCCACTGAAAAGTAGCTTCAGTGTTTTAAAGGCCAAAATGCATTTTTCGGCACAAAAATGTACCCCAAGAACGTATAAATCCTTTTTTATGTTGATCCTCAGTTTTAATTTGGATTTGGTTGTACCCCAAAAAGTTGTCCATATATGAAAAAACCCCACTCTCTGCACACTCATCCAAAATTTGATGAATGAATGGCGTGGGGAAATTATCCTTCAAACAAGCCCTATTCAGGTCTCTAAACTCGGTACATACACGGATGGTCCCTTGTTTCTTATCGATAGGAACATGATTGGATACATATTTGGTTAAGGGGACCATATAGATGAAACTAGCTTTAAGCAACTTCTCTATCTCAACCTTAATAGTAGGTGCTTTACGATGGTTCATCACATGTAGGTGTTGTCAAACAGGTTTAGCAATTGGATAAGTTTTGATTTCATGTTCAACAATGCGGGGATCGATCCCTGGCATCTCATTATACGACCAAGCAAAGACGTCATGAAATTAGTTAAAGAGATCCTTTTGATTTCTTTAGGTGATAAATCATCACTAATGTAAACATTCTCAATTTTACTAGGAATCCGAGAAATGTTGATAGGAATAGTTGGATACAAGTTCACCATTTTCCTTTCAACGAGTTCCTAATGGGATTGTGGTATTACCAAAATTCTCGCTTAAGGTTGTCCTAAAGAAAACACACTTGATCTGTTTGAGCTTTGAGAGGAAGTAAGATTGATGATGCATTTCCTCCCAAGGTTGTTCTGGACCAATCATTCCCTCAAGAATCACTTCGTATGAAGGAAAAATACCGTCAAGGCAATCATGTGATCATGATGAAGAAAACCGCCCAAGCAGGCAGTGAAAAATATCCTCCTCTTTCGTCCGTGAAAAGGAAGGACCAGGGTCTACAGTAGGATCAAGTAAATCTTGGTAAGCAGTCTCTATTGTAGACAACAACATCTCCACCCTATAAGGTATAGTATCTTTATATGAATTAGTCAGAGAAGGGAGAGTCCAAGGGTCATCCAAATACGTTGTGTGAAATGGGACCAAACTCAAAGGTGACGAACCACCACAAGGAGTAGAACCAATAGCAAAAATTGGTGACAAAATATTAAAAGTTCACATCAATGACACATACATTTCAACACCAACATTCTCAGTTTCCAACTGAGAATTATCAATGGTTGGAATAGTAGGTCCCAACGATGTAGATGAACTAGAATTATTGAATGACAATTGATCGATTTTCACAATCCTATTCTCGAAAGGGAAGCACATGACACGAAATACAGATGATACGATCGCTTTCATAGCGTAAATCTAGTTTCAACCCAATAAAATATTGTAGTCGAGGGGCACATCAACCACCTCAACTTCGACCGACACAGTCTTCCCTCCAAAATGGACTTCAAGGGAGGGAATAATGCCATGCATCTTGAATGAATGTCCATTAAACACAGTGAGTAAATTCATAGATCTGGACAACACGAGCGAGCCAAGACCTTTCCAACAATCCAGAGACATCATGGAGGTCACAACTCCTTCATCAACAACTTTGCATTTAATAGTGTTATTCAAACACTCCACATGGACTTGAAAATCCACGTGGCAAGGTAAGCGAGGCTAGACTTCATGAGTCTCAAATCAAACCACAATGGAGCCATTAGGGTCAGCTACTCCAAGAGGAGCTAACAACACTCTCCTCTGCAAAGGACAAGTGTAATGCACTTCAAGAGCCAACATCACACAAGGAGTCTGTCCCAAATCCTCAATGATGGAATAATGTTGGGTGGCTCAGGAATTAGGATTGTGTCCCGAACGCTCTAAGACTCCCTTTGGTACATGTGGTATAGCTTCAAGTTTATTGATCTACAAAGGAATTTCAAGAGGTGGAGGATCTTTACCCATGTTCAATTGTGATGAAACATAGTCTCGTGAACAGGTCACACCATTAACATCTCACATCATGTTGATACAACCATGACCACCTTCCATGGTTGGTGGGTTTTGATTCCCACTAGAACTACTTCCAGTGCACGAGGTCCTAAATCCATATTATGATTATGAGTACAGGGTCAATCAACACAGTTGGGATTTCTGAGATGTACTTGAGGCATCCTCAATACGATGTACCAAGTAGGTGATATGGTTTCCCCCACAAATATTGCAAGGGTTTTTTACCTTCTTCTTAGGTTTCTTGTCCCCCCAGCATTATTATCGGTCTTGTCAATGTTTTGATTCTCATTCCTATTCCCACCCTGTTTGTAATTTCTTCCCTTTTTATATTCCTTCTGGGATGTTGGTTACTCTTTTGGTCCAATGAATGCACACAGAGTACATTCGTCGATTAGGTGGGAGTGGATAAGGCTATATCATGTCCAGTCGCAGACTAGTTAATAGATACATTTTTCATTTGAGTTGTAACCTGGTCTATGACTTTGGTACTTACAGAGACAACAATGTCGTCGACATGTGGCCTAATATTGAACTTAGGATCGACGCTTGACTACGGTGCATTAGGGATAATATTATAAAGAGACCCACATTGAACATAAATCAAGCCTAACTGCTAGATCCTAAGGATATCTCATTCCTCTATAGTCACTCCATACGTTAAAACATCCTTCACGATATACAGTAATAAATATTTCAAGAATCATTCGAATAAAAATTCGGGTGGAATGTTGGCCTTAATCAACATCTTCCATCTACACCACTCTTCAATATGATCAGAGATATGGGTGGCCTTATCTTTCCAAAATGTAAAGAAGATCTTTGTATCGACATCATAGCATACCGACATGTGAAAGTGGTTGAGAAATACCAAGGCTAAATCATTAAAATTCCTATATGTTCCCCTAGGCATATCTATATACCATTTCATGGAAGAACCCATGAGGGTGCATTAAAATAGTCGTAAACGAATAGAATCATGGTTCAATGAATTTGAAGAGCACCACAGGTGGAATGTATGCACATATCACCAGTGTCATCATCATTCTTTTCCTCAAACTTCGGAATATACGAGGTAAGTTTGGAAGGAACTACGGGGCAAAACGGAGCATGACACACCGATTCATTGGTAAGATTCAATAGATCAGGAAGATTCAAAGTGGATAAAAAGGGGAGACTAGATTGTTCCATTAGGTTCCATGCTCCCTAAAAGGATTGGTTAACATAGGTTTGATCCTGATAAAGGCCATGGACTTGACCAGTCGAATAGTAACCACCTCCCATGTCGCCCATATAAAGATGCACTAGAATCTAGTATTGAGGTATTCCATGTGAAGGAGGAACCATGTAACCATAGTTATAGTATTGATATATCGATTGACCCCCAGACATTTGGGGAGGTATGTAGTCTCCAAACACAATTGTGTCAACTAACAAGTGAACAACATAGTTATATGGGTCATAACTTCTTGGAGGACCGTGCAAGACAGGGATGGTTCGTCATAATAAATGCATTTGAAGGAATTGGTGTGATGGATGATGGTACATAATATGGAATGTAATTTGTAGAAACAACACTCACATATCCACTACCACCCCCATGAGAGTGGACACCAATTTAAGACCGGATGAAGGAAGTGAAAATCCTCCCACAAATGTAGTAGAAGGTTGAATTTGACCACTTCCAAATCTATGCACAAGGTAAGGGACTTTGGTTCCCCCCTGTCCAACTCTAGCATCCACACTAGAACCTAGAGTGGGTGACAGAATACTAGTAGTTATGTTCAACATGATGAATGTAAAAGGACCCGTGCTAGAGGGAGTTGTTTGAGTCTCGATGCTTGACCTTCCTAAGGAAAAATTTTGGTGGACAGCTATAAATTATGACAACTATGATCATGTAGTATGTGAAGAACCATCCCCATGAGGGTCGATGTAAATATGAGTCCAAGGTATCCATATAGTAGATGTAGGAGGAACCTCGACGACTCCTCCACCCATGCCAGATGACGAGGATGGAGGGAACTATGGGGATTCTGAATTAGTACTCATGGTAAGAATTGTATGAGAATCTCTATGGACAGGAGGTCACCTAGAACGTCTAGTCCTCTTTTGAAAACGAGGAGGAGGATCACAAGGAGATAAGCCTTCTAAACATTGAGATTGACGGTATGCCAGAAATCTATCCAAGATTACTCCACAAAATAAAATACTCAACTAAATATGATCCCTAAATCCAACTAGCGTAGAAAGATCACACCCCTAATTAAAACTAGGTCAAATGCAAAAAATCCATGAGGGAGGATAAGTGAGCTCCCAGATGCAATAGTTATATCTCGCCTAATAGAGGTGTGTAAGAAATTATAGTGGTCCTAAACTTCAACACAGAAAGCGACTATATTTTTAGACCCCTACCTAGCTAGGACACTCATAGAATAACCTCTGCAAGTATCTCCTACAATACCTGGGTAAGGAAACTAAGGTAACCCCAATATAACCAATGCTCATGCGGATAGTTGCAAGTGATATCTACCGTATGCGTGGGGTAACAAAGACTGAAGCTCAAAATCACCAAAGGTACCTCAAAAGCCCCTAGATATGAATAATATCCTGGAAATATTGCCAACTCTGAACAAAAAGTAGTAGGGCACTATCCCCATCACCAACATGCATGTTGCCTCATGTTTAACTCCTGTGTAAGAGGAGCCTCCTGAGAACACTAGTTATACCAATGATTTCTCTTCTCACCTAGACATACACCTAATTTTTTAATTTCGTAGTCCTGGAAAAATTTACTCACAACACCCTATTCCAAGACTCTACAATCTAAGATTGTTGGTGCACCCTATAAAATAAAATCATTGTAATCAATTTTAATTTAAGTGTTAATTTTAGAGCCGTGATTACTCAAGGGAAATGGGCATGCAACTAGTAACGTTATGACTCATCAATAAATCAAATATGCACACCTAAAAAACAATGCCAAGTTCAAGTTTGTTTTTAAACATGAAAAATGGTATGCCACTATATGTAATGCAGACAATTATTTCATTTTCAAATGCCAATTAAATACTTCCTATATGAAAGCTTGAACACTAATTTCATCCACAAAAACCTAATGCAAGTACCAAATTGAATGCATATGCACAGTGCAAATAAACATGTAAAGATAACAATATTTTTGTATTTTCACTCTGTATGAATGAAAATACAATAAAAGTCCCTACAAACTCTCATACCTTGCAGCAAGCAACCAACACTGAGACTAAAAATACCAATGCACTAATAGCAAAAGAAGAAAGGAGATAAATTACAAGAAGTACTTTCCAAGAAAAATCAATGAAAAAGAGGTCTCTGGTCACAACAAAAGAATTCAACAAGCAACATAGGAACCCATGAAGACTCACCCACACTCATAGCCCACCCAACACTTACATCAAAATACCAAGGAAAAAGGAGATGTACGCAATTGCTCAAGGAACAATAGCATATGTACACAACTATGTACACTACATTCAACATATATATGCGACTGTAATTTCTATGACCTGCATATACAAAGAGAACGGTGGTAAAAAGCAAGCCAAGATTCAAATCACTCAAGGGACTTCCAATGACTGAACACACTACTGAACACGACACATAAATAGAGAGACACAGAGAGAAAATCGAACAAAACATGCACCCAAAACCTAACAAAAAATAAATATCCCCAGCCAAGTCGCCAATTTAGTTACGAAGAAAACTTCCTATGGCTTGGGGTGGACCACAACAGACAGTATGACACCACAAAGCAATCCATTTCTAAGCATGCGAGATACATAAAGAAAACTAACTCTAAGGGATCAGAGTTGTTTCTTCAACTGGACGTTTGAAGGAGATCCCCATAGAGATTTTAATCAAACATGTCCCTAGACTTCGTCCTCAACAACAAAGAGATATACAAGCATGATATATAAAGTGTTAGAATCTAATATAGCATATTCAATTTAAACATGTATATAGGTGATTATATCCATGGATTCAAATATTCATAATTACATATGAAATTGGACAAGAAATGGATATTTCTATTAATGTAAATAGAGATACAAATGACAACTATGTCGGTACCTTGTCGAAATTGAGAAACCGAGTCCCTCCACCTGGGTCTCCACCACTTCAATCCTCCATACAATGGAAATATCACAACGAAAATGGAAATGTTAAGAAAGAGCACTAATGGATTCCTAAAGGACAAAGGGATGGATACTCAAGAATATAAGAATGGGGGGGGGGAATTTCACTATAATATATTTACTCTCCCAAAATTCTCCTTCTGAATGCTTCACAATAGCTCAATATATAGCCCCTTAATTGGAAATGAGGGTCGAATCAAAGCGTTTCCCGAGATATGGAAGGCCATAGATCAAGTCATTCGTTACTTGATGGGGAAAACTCCAAATATTTTTATTTTTTGAGCATAAAACCCTATGTAGATGGGTTAAAGTGGTGCAAGCTACGTATATGCGGGTTGTAAACTTGTGACCTGCATGTAAATTCAAAAATGTATTTTTCGGGGTTCAACTGGAGCATAAGGGTAATGGTGAACAAATGGGATAAAGTGAGTCTACATATGGATAGGGAAAGGCTATAAAAGCATGATGTATTAGGTGTGGAAAATCATGCTATAACATAAACAATTTAAAAGAATATGGAAGTTGTTGTATCAAAAGAACCACATAAATGTTTTGCAAATTCTAATCAAAATGACACTTTTGAATTGAATATAATTTGAAGGTTGTTAAACAATGGGAAGAATCAATTATCAATTGTTGTTGTAAATTGAAGTAACCTTTGTTGATTGGTAATTAGTGGAATCCATGGTGAATATTTTTTCCAACAGTGATGAATAAATCCTTAATGTTCCTTCATTGCTAGTAGACGAAAGTGACGATGGAGATATCCATTATTTTGTGGATGTTGAAGGTGTGCAAGAATATAATAGAGTTGGAGGAGATGAAAAACCAAATGCAAAATATAGTGAAGAAGAATCACAACTTCCATATGATCCTCATAATCATCCAAGTATTAGTCCATTACCCTCACAATTCCTAACATTGCTAGTGTAGAGAGATAGAGAAATCAAGAACATGATCCAATGCTTTTTCTTCAATTAAGTAGGAGTTCACAATGACTAACTTTGGAGGATTACAACATACACTTGGTGAAGGAAAAAGAAAATAAAAATGAGATGTCGAAATTGAAGAAAAATAGGGATGTTAAAAATGATAAGAGATTTGCATGGAATGTTTCAAATGAATTATGAAATCAATAAAGGATTCAAAATGAAATGGAATTGTGGGAATAAGACACGAAAAAGAGCAACAAAACTTCTAGAATTTCACCACTAAATTATGATGCTCTTACAAAATAATATGGATTACACCATGTTTTTTATATACATGGGAGAAATATAAAAAATGTTGTGTTGAACATGTTGAGACTCCATGAAGGACACTACCATCCATTAGGTGGTGATGATGAACATACCAATGCCACTCAAGAAGATGATGGTGGAGGGTGGTAATAGCCCCATTTTGACACTTGGAATGTATTGGCTTATATGCAAATGTTGTGTATGTGCGATGTATGATTTCCTATCATGGAGATCAAGGCCAAGTCCCCTCTAGTGAATGCTCAAGTTTAAAGGAAAGTAATTTATATTTTGCTAGCCATGTGTTTGTAAGCCAAGGAAAATGGTAAAATCATGTAAGTATTTATAATACAAATAAAAATTCCAAGAGTTGGTTATGGAAGCAACTAAAATGAGGGGGTCATGTGTATCCACTAGGGAGAGGTGAGGGGGTTGTGGGACTTAACCTTGTTTTTCAAAATGTCATCTTGAGAACACATCTTGACTTTCCTTACTAACATTTATTTATGTTGTAAGATTGTAGCTAAAAAATCAACTCATGAAATTAATGGAGCATGGGAAAACCATGAATTCAAATGGCTGAGTATGGGCTCAGTTTACTTTACCCATAAGTCATTTTCCTCATCATAATCCATTTTCAATCCCCCTTGTTCCATTGTTGAACAATCAGAGATCAATTTCCATCTCGTTATGCATTCACATCTGTCAAATTTGCAAAAATTGAAACTTGCAAAGAACCCATGTTTTGAAGTGCCAAAGACACCCAAAAAATCACATGAGGAGTGAAATTCAATGGGGGACCCATAGATACAAACCAGGAGGATAATTTAAGAGTAGAAACAACCCAAAAATGCATAGGAAGATCCACATTTGGAAGCCATAAATTTAAATTTCATGTTGACAGTCACGTAGCCAAATTAGGGGAAAATCCAAGAGAAGATTGTTGTGGGAGAGAGTTCAAAGGATGGACTTGTTTGATAAACCCTGTGAAGGAACTAATTTTTGAATTTTTGGAATATTGGACCTTTATAATCCCACCCTGAAGAGCACCGGAGGGAAGGGGTGCTTGAGGGACTCTATAGCAGAAAAGGGGACCTTCCTTGTGTTGGATGTGGTAGGTATTGTGGGTGCCAAGGTTGTATGAACCCAAATTGAGATGCATGTATCTCTGTGGTTAAGCTCACTGGATTAGCTATATCCTTCCCCGCCTCTCTACTTTCCTAAGAAAACCAGTTGTCTACTGGATTAGCATGAATAATTGTCCTTATGAATGTGAGTGAGCCTAAGTAACCCCTCCTTAATGGATACACAACCCTAATGCGGGGGTGGTATCTAAGTGCTAAAACAAAATAGGTCAGTAAGAGACCTACGGTTGGGTGGAATGTTGCACTTACATATCCAATTGCAAGGACAACTTCAATTAAAAGATAAGTGTTTAATTTGTTTTAAATTATGCCCAATTTATGTGTTGTGAATGTCTATTTATTCATGTCTGTTTGAATGAAATGGTCAGCTTGAATTGTTCAATAATTATATGCATGTGGATAGCATGAAAATGAATTTACTGTTGTGCATGATTTTATTGCTATGTATGTCATGAGCATGTTGGTGTATGCATGTTCTGTGTGCAGTGATAGAGTTTATATTTTGCTATCTGTATTTATGCATTTGCACATGCATTTAGTTGTTTATGAATTTAATAATATGGCCATGGGGTGAAATTTATCACCCCCTATATTTCTTATGTTGCCTCCATGCATTGGATGGACAAGAGGGGATGTGATAGAGTGGTATCAAAGACAAAGGTTGCAACAATGGGGTTGGTTAGGTCAAAATCCACACCTATAGGTAGAAAATCAAAATTTCATAAGAAGGGTTTATAAGTGCTTAGTGAATTTGTGGGTTAAATAATGGCCAAAAATCAAAGTCTTCAAATGTTACAAAGGAGCACAACGTTGTATAGAGATCACTAAGAAATTTCGAGCGACACCCATTTTGTCAAAAGTAGACTTTGAACATGAAAGATATCGGCATGAGAAGTTGCTAGTAATATAGACATATTGCCAACTTCTAACTTCTAACATCAAAATCCGAAGGTCAGGAGGTTCATGTTATTATTTGTTTGTATAGGGCTGAAATGAAGACACCAAAGTACCAACGTCAAAATAAGAAGGTTGTTCGTGGATGGATCATTGTGCTGGTGTCAAATTTCGACTCCCCACATACGGAAGGTAGTAGTCGAAGCCGGGAAGTCGGGGAAGCCTTATATGGAATCCGTTCTAAAATGTCGACTTCTGACTTCCGACGTAGAGAAGATAGTAGTCGGAGTCGAGATGTCGAGAAGGGCTTGTGGAGGAGTTGTTTTTCATTTCCAATTTCTGACTCTCGACGTATGGAAGATAGAAATCAGATTTGAGAAGTCAGGAATGACTTGTTTCAGGTCAATTATGCATTTGAATTTTCGATTTCCGATCGAAAAAGTAGGGATCAGCACGTAGGGGTCAAAGGATTAAAAAAAACGAGTATAAATCCTGAAAATTATTTCACGAATATAGGAGAAGTTTTTCTCCGATTCAGATGAGGCCTAAGGTGTTTGGATTCCATTGGATAATTTCATCGAAGCATCAATGACGATCTTGAGCTCATCGTGCTCCGATTTGAATGAAATTATGGATTAGTCACTTTTAAAGATCAGTGTCCCGAAGCCCGATGGGAGATTGGTTTGGGATAAAATTGTTATGGCATGGTCATGGACTAAGCATGCAATTAAATATTGAATATTGGAGCCAAATTCCAAAGTTTGTAGAAATGGGGTGTGAAAGAATGCCAAAAAGCACTATTCCGGAGCATTTTTGGGGCATTTTGAAAAGTTTGAAAGAGGTAAAAGTGACCCTAGATGTCGAAACCAAGAAAAATTATGAACTTGACATTTTACCTACAAATCAAAGTAGACAAATTTTGTTAGAAAAACACTTTCCATAAATTCTTGGTTTGGGAGATAGCCCTTTTTTGTGAAAATTTTGAAATTTGTGAAAAGGTGCAAAAGTCAAAAGTAGTCAAACCCAAACTTTTATCATGGGTTATTAGAAGATAGGATCAAAGATATGAAAGATGTTGAGTGATCCTTGTTATATAGAATAACTTCTCCTAGAAGAAATTTTTTCCCATTTCTCTCTATATTTACTTCTATAGGCAGCCAAAATTTGTCTCTAAGGCTAATTGCAACTTATGGATAAAAGTGTAGAATTGGGCAAAATTGACATTTTTGAAGTAATGTAAATCGATATCCGAATTCATAATGGAGTAGGAGGATAGGCGTTGGAAAGCTTATACAGAGGGGAACAATGGTGCACAATCATAATTTTAATGAGGAATTCATGTGTTTCAGGGATCAGAATAGAAAAGTACCTACAACCTTGTTTTGACAAAAAAATGTCAACAGGGGGTAGTTTCAAGAATGCCTACAAATTAATTTTGGTGTATTTTTAAAAATGTAATGAAAATAAAATAAAGTATAATCAAATTGAAGGTTCTTCTTTTTTTTTTGTGAGAATTGATTCACAGTAGGATCTAGGAGCCAATGAGATTATCACAATTTGATATTACACACAAATTATGCACAAAATAACAGAAAGAGTGAAAATAGCATACACAAATGTAGTCAATAACTGATATTATTGACTGCCCAACCTAAGAATATGTATGGATCAATTTTGTATTACAATAGGGAGAAATTGTGAGTCCTTGGAGGCCATCTAGATTCATACATGTGTCAGACCATGATTTGACTCTCAAATCCCCCTAGGTGGACCAATCAACTTCCTAATCATCCCAAACGATCATGAATGCAAGTATGAACATGGGTAAGGCATGTTGGATCATAAATGGAGGCATTCTAGGCATGGGCAAGCACATGGGTGAGTGGGAGTAGCTCTAGGAGGAAATAAATGCCCAAGGAAGACTAAAAACCACCACAAACACGCACTAGAGCCCAATGTCAAACATATTCCATGAATATAGTTATGGGAGAGCACACCAAGGCTAATATGTCATAAATGAGGGTTCTTTTCAGTCCAAATGATCAAATTGGAGCACCTCAACTGGCTGAATGATCAACCTAGAGTGCCTCAACTATCAATAAATGATCAATATGCCTAGGTCTAGACCATGGAACATAGCATATAAGAAAATGAAATGTTCCTAAGGTATATGATCATGGTACTAAGGTTTATTTTTTCTCTAACACCCCCCCTTAAGCCTAAATTTGTACATCTTAACCAAAATATTATTGAGGCCTTGGCAACTAAGGCTCAAGTCACCTCATACAACATAAATTTTATTTGTCCATAAAAACCAAGGTAAGAAGGAAAACCACATGGGAACAAAACCTTCCCTAAAAAATGGGCATGGAAAAAATATATGAAAGTGAATGGCAACCATCACCATGTATCACCCACTCCAAGAAGATATCTCAGATAGATGAATGTCTTCTCTGTGAAGCTCTTGGTAAATATGTCAACAGTTTTCTCTGCAGATTGGAAATACTGCAAGGCTATCACATGTTCATGCACCAAGATCTGGATGTATTACATGTGTATCTCAATGTGTTTGGTACTTTTTCTATGCACTAGATCAGTGAATAGCTTGAAACCACACACATTGTGTAGTTGCGTTATGGTGTGATGCTTCTTGCTTGACCAGCGTATGGGGCCATTTGAAAGCATGAAGACATAACATGAAGTGGAATTCCTGTCAATTGGATCTCCATCCAATCAGAATAAGTAAATCCAACATGTTCTAGTAGAGAACCAACAACATAGTGTACCCCAAAGTGTTTGGTTCCTTGGACATAGTGAAAGATCCTCTTGGCTTCCTTCCCATGGATGTCATGAGGCTGATTCATATATCTAGCTACAACGCCTACAAAATGTGACAAATATGGTCAGGAGTGTGTAAGATACAGTAGACTCCCAACAAGTTGTTTGTACAACGAGCTGTCCACCAATGGAGATGCACCAAAATCACCTAGTTTTATACCTGAAAGAAATGGTAACTTGGATGCCTTACATTCAACCATTTTAAATTTCATAACATATATGAAACATAATTTTGTTGGCTGACCTTGATAACTGCTTCATATTTCTGAATTTATAATCCAATAAATTGCTTCAACAATCCAAGGTCAGTCATGGAGAATCCATTGTGCAAATAAGACTTAATCGATCCACTTTCTTTAGTGAAATACCTGTAATCAAAAGATCATCAACATACAACACTATGGCCTACAATAAGTCACCAACATGCTTCAAATACACATTGGTATCATATTTACATCTTTCAAAGCCAAGCGAGAGCATAAAATTGTCCATCTTGGCATACCAAGCCTTAGGGGCTTGCTTGAGGCCATAGAGAGACTTCTTTAATTTGCATACAAGTGAAGGATCCTCGATGAAATATTCAAGTTTCTCCATATATATTTCCTCTTGAATTTCACCATGAAAAAATGCACTCTTCACATCCATGTCATGAACCTCCCAGCGCTTAGATGCATCAATAGCTAAAACTAGCCTGATAGAGTCCATATTTGCAACCGGTCCAAATGTCTCTATATAGTCCACTCCTTGGACTTGAGAGAATAATTTTGAAACCAACTTGGTCTTATACTTGATATCTGAACCATTAACAGCCACTTTGGTTCTATAGATCCACTCACATTGCACTAGTTTCCTCTTGGAGGGAAAGGGAACTAATTCCCAAGTCTCATTTCTTACAGTGAGTTGAACTATTATTGCATGGATGTTTGTCATATTAGGTCAAGTGATACTTCCTGATATGTTTTAGGATTGGATCCAACCATCACAAATAATTTCTCAGCAATATTCAATTCACATGCAGAGAAAGCATTATGAAATTGAGATCTAGTCTTCCTAGAATCATGAGGATCACAAGCAAGATCCCCAACCACTTCAATGGTTTTCTGTACCCACTTGGGCCAAATAGGTGAGTTATGATCTGAATGTATGCCATCATATTCTTCAAAAATATCAGAATCATAAAAATCAGAAAGATATTCATCACTTGCATCATCACGGAGTGGAGGATGTGAGCATTCCCCATGAGTTAGTTTGGCCTCTTGCATGAGCTCCTCTTCGAATTGTACACTCCTTTCTATGAATGTCTTCTGGGATGAGGGATCAAAGAGCTTGTATCCCTTTTCATCTTCAATGTATCCAACTATGATGGAATCATTGTTTTTAGGTTGCAAGGATTTTCTTTTCTCTGGAGGAATCCTAGCCCAATCCTTTGAGCCAAAGACCTTGAAATGTGAAACACTTGGTATGTGACCAAACCAAGCCTCATATGGTGTTTTCCATCAAACTCTTTGTGAGGAGATATATTTTGTATGTATGTATCATAGTTAATGGGTTCATCCCATAGCTTAGGATTCAAATCATTTTCTTCCAAAATACAGGTTTCCATCTCCTTGAGAGCCCTGTTCTTGCGCTCTGCCACACCATTTTGTTGTGGTGTGTAGGGCACCGAATGTTGCATTTGGATGACACATTCTTCACAAAGATACTGAAAACTCTTATTCACATACTACTTTATATAGTCAGTGCTAAGTACCTGGATCTTGTTCCCACATGCATTCTCAACTAGGGATTTCCAAACTTCCAGAGTCTCAAATACTTGGCATATTTTAGTTTGATGAAATATACTCAGCAATACCTTGAGAAATCATCTATGAAATTCAATACATACCTTGATCCACCATAAGAGGGTGTGGTAAGAGGCCTAATAAGATCTTAATGAACCAAATCAAACACTTGGACAACTCTCCTTGTCTTCCCTTTTTCATAGTTGCATTCTGCATGATTTCCCACTACACATCCTTTGCATGTGCCATTTGAGAACTTGATAGAAGGAATCCCTTCCACCATGCCTTCTTTGTTCAATTCCTAGAGGTACCTCCAGTTTAGATGACCACATCTCTCTTTCCATAAATTGTTTATCTCATTGGAATGTCACAGAAGCACATTCCCTTGGGAGTAGAGGAGGAAATGGGAGAATGTGTACATTCTTGTATTATGATCAACAAACCCCAATGCCACCACTTTGTTTGTAGATATTTCTGTTATATCCACTGTGTCTAGAGTAAATGTTACTCTCTTGACTTCACCAGTGTGACTCATTTGGTACACTGAGAGTAGGTTTCCTTCTAGAGCATGCACAACAACACATTGTTCATGTACCCATCTTCAAGATTAATCATGCCAATACTTTTGGCTTGTATCCTTGAATCATCACCCATACGAATGGATGGACCACTGTGGGAATACATGGCCAAGAAGAATTCTTCTATGGAGGAAATATGCCTAGAAGATCATGACTCTATGATGAAGGAAGAAGAGTTTGAAGGACCATCAACCAAAGCATGGCACCTTTCTTTGTTGTCTAAGCCTGAGCCACCATCTTTCTTCCTTGCGCCCTAAAATAGTGGGATGTTGTTCTTCTCAAGCAGTTGTTCCATCATGTCTATGGTCTTATGCATACATGTGCTCTTTTGATTCCACCCCTTGTGATAGTAGGTGCATTTGGTATTTTTTGTTGATGAAATTGTCATTGATGCCAACATGGACTTGTAGTGGCCCCACGGGATGTCATTGATACCACCAAGTCCCACCTGCAGTGCCTAGACCCCTCACAGAGTGGGTTTGCACCTTGCAGTGCCTCGAATCCCAAACAGAGTGGATTTGTGCCTTGAAGCACCTTATACCTAGTTGACAAGGTCCATGTACCCACAAGGCTGGATCTTGATGCCACCACCTTGTTGAAGATGTTGAAGACTCTGTTGATGGTGCTGAAGACCCTAAAGATGGTCTTAAAGCCTTGATGGACATTGGAGAAACCCTAGATGGGTTGGAGAAGCATTAATGACCCATTATGTGGTCATTCATGCTATGATGATGTCATGGTACCCAAGAAGAAGACCTAGCATCCCCACAGAAGATATCTTGACTCTTGGAGGTCGTCTTGTGTGGTTCAGGTGGTTGAAGAAGTCCATGAATCCCCTTGCCATGATAAATAATCCTTTGGAGCACCAAATGGGCCAAATGACCCATTATGTGGTCATTTGTGGTTTGCATGGTTATTTATGACTTGATGGAGTCTTGGAACTCTTGGAGATGGCTCGAGGGCATGAGAAAGGCTTGGCACCCACATAGATGATGATACGATGAACCTTGTTATTTGCTTTGCATTTTATATGATGCTTTTGTTGGATCCCTTACTTTTTCATGGATGCACAATGTTGACATGGAGCCCTTAAAATAAATAAAGAGGTCTTTGGTACCCAAGGCTATCCTCTTGTGTGGTTGAGATGGTGGAAACTTGGTGGAAGAAGCCCACATGTGCATAAGATGTCCTTATGCCCCTGTTGTTGTATTGAAGCTTGATGTTGAGCCCTTGAAGTGTTGTTGGAGTTATGTCTTCATGCCCACAAGTTTGATGAAGACTTAATTATCATATGGTGTATTCTTTCTATGTCCTTATGCCCTTACATGTGGTAACTTGGAGGTTGACTTTGTCATGCATAAGGGCCCTTGGTTCTTGATGAAGCCCTTGTGGCTTGACATATCCTTGGTGGTAGTGATCATAGTATATAACATGACATAATAACATGGCAGATTTGATGATCTTCATCCCACAAGCTTGATTGGATAATGGTGGCGCTTTTGAATGACAAGTGACCTAAATGAAAACAAAGCCGACCTGTTAAGAGGAAATCTCATTAATAAATAAATCGAATGACAAGTCGGCTCCATAAATATTTTTAAATTTAAAATTAAAAGTACATTTTTAGCAGGTCAGCCTCATAAAAATTGGGGTTTAAAACTATCTAAATAAAGTATAAATGCCTTCATTTTGTGTGGGTGAATTTCAAAAGTTGCTCTGAATTTTCTTTAGTAGACTGAGGCTACCTCAGTGCCGAGGGTTACAACAGGTGAAGATAGCAGCAGTCGCGAATTTTTTTTTAGTGGTTTATGACAGTTCGATCTTGAATTTTCTTAGGTTTGTTACAAGCACTTAGTCCAAAGTTTGCTGCTATAAACAGTCCTAAATTTCTGATTGTAAAAGTAGACTGCTTTTTGGACAAAGGTGAACTACTTGGTTTGAGGTAAATTCGGTGGAGATCGAGTAGCAATCCAATATTTCTTTGTTGGTTGATGACAGTCCAATCTTGGACTTGTCTTGGGGTTGTACCAGCACAAATTTTGAAGGCTCTCGATGGTGACTGTTGCAGCAACAGCAATGAAGAGAACCCGTGGACTGAGGGATAGTGGACTGTTGTAAAACTCGTGGACTAGGAAAACTCAGTGGGGGAAGACCTTGTACACAGACATCTCTTTTGAGACATTTTCTTATCTTGTTTGAGGAGTCAACAATAGTCTAGTTGGTGTTCACAACCGAGATTTCACAAGTTTTATACAGTCTGAGTTTTGAAAATTGACTGCTCCATCAAACAGTCTAAACTTGAAGGAAATACACAGTCTGAGTTTTGTGCTGATAAATTTTGAAGTTTTTTTTTTTGTGCTTAACAATCCTAAGTTTGTTTTGACTAGGGTTTTCTATACAAAAAATTCACAGAGATGCACTACTAAGTGAAATGATAAGCACATGAAACAATGGAGTGTTCAAAGGCAAATATGACATACACAACTCAAGTATGGGATCTTAACATGCACTGATTAAGGTATGATTGTGTATACTCTATGCAAACTGTAATGATGATGCATTCCTACACACTATGATGCATACTCCTTGGTGTGATGATACACTATGATGAACACTCTATGATGCATAATGATGCATGCTTATACACAATGATAATACATACTATGATGACGATGTAATGAAGTATGCTATGATATGATGATGCATTCAACATGATACAAACCCTATGATGATGGTGATGCACACAAATAGTCAAGTTTTGACATGTACTTGAGGAGGTGTGACCATGTGTACAGAGTTGGAAGTTTTCTCAGCCATATCAAGAGCCTGAGCTCTCTTCATAGTTAGAGTTGCACAACAATTCAAGGTTGCACACACAGTCATGGTTTTGGCATGATACATGATGAGCAGACATTTAAACACATGAGCAGTAGCGGTGCTTGTTGAAACTCCTTGATGACTTGTTTACGTGTGTCATCTACAAGAGCATGACATGATGAAGTAGAGTGATTTAAAAGTAGACAAGATATGACAAGTTGTATTGCAGAACCTTGAACAAAAAAATGTTACACTTACACCTACAGCTATGAAGACCTTGATAATGATCAGACCTTGATGATTGATAAGCAGACCATGCATAGTTGCAGCAGTGAAGATTGATGAGCAGTGAAGAGGATGAGCAGCAGAGGTTGACAAGCATAGAATGGCCAGTAGTAGTGATGATGAGAAGATGAACAAGATGAACAAGATGCTTATGATGAGCAGCAGTGAACAGATGAACATCATGATGATGCACATGAACAGTGATAAAATATATTGAATTTTATCACTGACTATGATGAATTGTATGATGAGCCAAGACATGACCAGTGACAAGGTAGACAAGTTTGGTAATCTTGGAACCTTGAAGTTCTGAGATGATGATGATGCTTTGATGATCAGTATTGAAGCAGAGAAGAATGATGAGCAGAGAAGAGGATGAGCAGATATATGACCAACAGTAGTGATAAGCAGAGTTGACTGGTTGATGATGAATAGTGTTGATGAGTAGATGATGTGGCAATGAGCGCACTTGACAGTGATATGTGTGTGTGATGAGTGTGATGAGATAGTGAGATATAATTGTAAAAGCAAGCTTGTCTTGCTTTTGAGGTTAGGATACCTCAAACCCTTCTTAGCAGGGTCTAAGAAAACCGGGCAGGGTCCTGGATGAAGAGAAGGTGCTCTTTGTATCAGTAGGTGCTGATCTTACATCATGGTTGTAGCCGTTCCAAAACAAATACAAAACTATTACAAAATCATATGGTGTTGTGTTCTCTTGTGCTATGGTTCTTGTTATGACTTCATGATTTAGATGCCTATGATTTATAAATGATGAAGTGAAAGATGTTTACGAAATGATTATGCAAATGGTAGAATAATGCATTGATGAATTAGTTGTTGATTGTTAAAAGTGAAAAAGTAGTAAAGACTGCACACACACAGATTCACCCCCCCTCTCTGTGTACTTGGTGTGTCTAACAATTGGTATCAGAGCGGGCCTTCGTCACAAGCCTAGCAAGCTTGAAGGCGATCCTTAGACACAATGGAGGAAAAGAAAGAGTCATTAAGCAATGACATGCCTATACTTGATATTACAGATTATTTTAGTTGGAGGAGCAAAATGAAGGCTTATCTAAAGAATTTTGGTATTTGGGAAATTGTTATCAATCCACCCGCTCCATCAAACAAGAAAGGAAAATCAGCTACACAGAAGAAAGCAAACAAGGAGAACACTACATCCTTGAAGTTCCTCATGGATGGACTTCCTAGCGCAATGAAGGAAAGTGTAGGAGAGTACACTTCAGCAAAAGACCTATGGTTCAAGTTGGAGAGTGAGTATCAGAAGGCAAGACCAGAACTCGAAAAGACAGATAAGGAACTAGAAGAGAAACCCACGGAAGAGATCAATCAGGAAGAAGATAAGAAAGAATATGACTCCAGTAAAGGTATGGACTCTTGTGATTGTAATGATAGTTTATGTGATGAAATTGAGAAGGTTCTTGTAGAAGATGATGAAGGGATATCAAATACTGCGCATGAGATACATCTCACGTTGTTGAATATTGAGCTCAGAGCCAACTGGTTTCTGAACACAGTAAATTTGACCCAGAGTGACTTCACAAAGTTCAAAAAGAAAATCTTGGACTCCTTGAATGAATATCAACAGAAGACCATGTCAATGAAAGTGTTTCTTGTAAAGCTCAAAGACAAGGACAAAGAGTTGTGAGATCGAATGAAAGACAAGGATGTTGAAGTTCAACAATTAAAGACTGAATTGATCAGTCAAAAGGAAGAACCAGAAAAGCCTGCTCAAGAGCTTGAAGAAACTAGAGAGGTCAATCATGATCTGAAGACTCGGCTAGAGGAAGCCAAGAGGATAGAAGAAATCCTAAAGAGTCAGCTAGAAGAAAAGGAGGAGACAGTCCAGAAGTTGGAAATGGAGGTAGTTGGTCTCAAGAAGAAAGGTAAGAAGAACGAAGCCTTGGTCATATTCCAGGACAGTTCAATTGTCCTAGATAAGATCTTAGATTGACAAAGATCTCCACTCGACAAAACTGGTCTTGGTTACAAGAAGAACAAAGAAAAATCTGAAGATGACACTTGGTCTCTGAAGACTCCTGAAGCAGGTCCATCAACGTCCAAAGTTGTTCCCCATGCACCTGCACATGACAACAAGGACTTTGGAAGTTCAAAGATGAAACAAGGAGTTAGGTCTATTCCTCAAAGCAACCTTATAAAAGAAACAACTCCAAGACCCAGGTATGAAAGTGGATTCAATGGTTATTGTTATTTTTGTTTTCACTTTGCTCATAAGGCTATGGATTGTAGATTCTATGGAAGAAGAAGGGCTGGAAGCCCCAATGAATTAGTTAGATGTTGGACATGTAATCAATTCGGACATGTTGCTGCCACATGTCACACATTGAGATGCTACACCTGCAGTGGGTTTGGCCACAAAGCCCAAGAATGTTCAAGTCAAAGAAATCAACTAAGAAGGAGTACTTCATATACATCAACAAGAAGATTTGAAGATCAAAAGACAAATGTCTGCAGTGAGGGATATGCTCAGGCATGGAGAAATGAAGCTGATCAAAGAAGTGTTGGAAGTTCCAACAGCTCAGTCAAGTGTTGGACATGCAACAATGTTGTTCACATTGTTGCATATTGTCATATGATGAGGTGTTATAGCTGCAGTGGACTTGGGCACAAATCTCAAGATTGTTGTAGTACACAAAAACAATCCTTGAGAAGTTACCTAGACAACTCATCAAGGAAAGCCAATGCAAATGAAGGAACAAATGCTCAAAGGACAGATGCCAAGAAGCAATTATGGATGAGGAAGACTGAGCAGTTGCAGATAGGAAAGGTTGATCAAAGCAGGGAGGATGGATGCCATACGACAAGCCAAGTGTAAGGTCTCTCAAATACCTTAGCACACCTTGAGTTCATAAGGCTAGAGGATGAAATCAATGGAGAAAGGATGGTTACTCTAGGTATACAGACAGGTCCTAGGATCGTGCATATTGACAGGGGGAGCAGTCAGCAGTGATCAGAGATTTTAGACACAGGTATGTGAACACCCTTTGCCATTGATGCCAAAGGGGGAGAGATGAAGACAAAACAGGAGCATGCTCACAGGGGGAACATGAGTTGTTGTCATCAATGACAAAGGGGGAGATTGTTGATGAAATTGTCATTGATGCCAACATGGACTTACAGTGGCCCCACAGGATGTCATTAATTCCACCAAGTCCCACCTGTAGTGCCTAGACCCCTCACAGAGTGGGTTTGCACCTTGCAGTGCCTTGGATCCAAAACAAAGTGGATTTGTGCCTTGAAGCACCTTGTACCTGGTTGACAAGGTTCATGTACCCACAAGGATGGATCTTGATGCCACCACCTTGTTGAAGATGTTGAAGATTCTTTTGATGGTGTTGAAGACCTTGGAGATGGTATTAAAGCCTCGATGGACGTTGGAGAAGCATTGATGACCCATTCTATGGTCATTCATGCTATGATGATGTCATGGTACCCCAAAAGAAGACCTAGCATCCCCACAGAAGATATCTTGACTCGTGGAGGTCCTCTGTTAGGATTATTAATCCTCCCTTGTCCAATTTAGTCATATGTCTAAATTGGGAGTCATGTCTAAATCGGGAGTCCATCCAGTCTATTTATAGTCATTAACACCATTGGGTCCACTTAACCTAATTGGGGCACATGTTTCAGTTACTAAAGTGTGGGGAACACTAATTGAGGCTCACTTCCACTGATTGCACTTGATTGCATTAGTTTAGGAGCCTCCTAGACCAATCCCTACAGTTTAGGAGCCACTGGGAGGGCTGAAACCAACCAATGTCAGTTCAGTTCAGTTGATGACTGGTTAGGCTAAGTTAGGAGTCAGTTACATTCAGTTCTAGTCCTCTACATTTAGTTAGCGCTAGGTTTACTTGACTTAACTCAGGAGGGTCGCATTTCTCACCTACCATAGTTAGTTAGCCTTAGTCAACACTAAATGTAACACTTGAGTTGTGTTTTAGAACTCCGATGAACTCTGGTTATGGTTTAGACAAGGTCAGTTAACTATTGAGTCCTCTGATAGTGATTTAGACAAGGTCTTAGTTACCTACAGTCAAGTAGAGTCTAATCAATTCGAATTTCCTCATGTGGATTCGAATTACTTGTGTCTATTAAAGCCATTGTACTTCATTGTAATTATCTATCTAATTACTCTTTGATTAATGAAAAGCATTCACAGCTACAAGCCATTTTTGCACTATTTCATTCTTCAATAACTGAGTAAATTATGTGATCTATCATGTGAGTTGTGTTTTTGTCCACAGATCTATGTGCTCAATTTAATATGGTACCAGAGCCTCGACAAACAAGGCACTTCTCCTCCTCAAATCTCCTACTGGATCATTTTTTAGTAAAATTGCTCCTTCCAGCACTGCACCAGAAGTGGAGAATTTACCACTTAATACCCCAAGCAAAGGAATTGTTGATCAAGCTTGCTTGATTAAATAAGCTGGGTGTGAAGAAAATTCCAAAAGTGCAGGCTGTCCAACCTTACGGTGCCCTTTTTTTGTTTTGCAGGTACAACTTCGAATGGATTCATTAGTTCCTCTTCTGACCCGATCCTCATACTATTATGAATGGAAGGTGAAGATAATTATATTTATCGAAAGACAAGATATCATTTGGGTGTCTAATGGACTCGGTAGAAAGTCTTTTGAGAGTGAAAATGACTAGCTAAATGCAAAGGATGCAGCTTTTGAAATAATGAAACTGGCTCTTTCTCCTAGCTTGCGCTACCTTAGTAGATCTATTAAAGATCCACAGGAACTCTGGACAAGACTGGACAAAACCTTTGGAATGATTTATGAGGATCATAATAGCACTTTGGAGAGCACACCCAACACCATAATCATCCTTGATCTAAAAATCTCGGCCTCCACTCTCTATGATGAAGAAGAAGCAGAAGCTTCTACACAGTCAATTCGAATTGAAGACAGTCTCCATGCAGTGACTCCTTCTCTTGATGCTCCAGAAGTTCATGAGATCTCTGATATCTCATATTATTATATTGCTGAAACAGAAGAAGACATTCAAATCTCTGATATTGAATAAAAATTCTACTGTACTTCCATGCAAACATTCACCGGTGATTTTCCTTTGAATTCTGTGCAAAATTTACCAGTAATTGCTTCCGAAAGTGAAGAGAAATTTGATTTTTCTCCTCTAATGTTGCTGCTAGTGTGCAAATATGTGATACCTTGGATATTTTGGAAGAAATATAAGATTACCAGAGTGATCCATTCGCTCCCCATGATCTAGTTTTTCCAGCGAATTCCTGCAGGATTGCATGCACCAAAATTCAAAATTTTGAAGAAGAAGAAAGTTGTGCATCCACCATCTCGGCTAACCATTTATTTGAATCTGATCTTAACCTTATTGGATCTGATATGATCTTATTTAGATCTGATCTGGTATTTCTTGGTTTAATATATCAAATTCATAATCTTTCAGTACCGCTTGTAGCTATTCTCATCAATGGTGTGAAGAAACAAGTACTGCAAGTCTCCTACAAAACTGTTGCTGGGGATTTGATTCCATTTCACAGTTTTGGATCTGTTTTGATCTTGTTTCGATCTGATTTACTTTCTGATCTGATATTATTTGGTTCATATTTTAAAATCCAAAAGCTTTTAGTCATGCTTGTAGCTTCTCTCACCAATTCTGGTGTGAAAAATCAAGTGCTGCACTTTCTCTTCAAAACTACTGATGGGGATTTGGTGTTAGTTTCCTCATATAAGGTTTCTGATATTTTATTATGTGATTCATTAGCTATTTCAGAAGCTATATTAGACTATGGAGCTCAAGCATTCGCTCTCAACAGTCCCAGTGCTTCTCTACCATTGATCACATGCTCATCTCCTCACAAAACCGGTAAAGAGGAAGATTTTCTGCATCCGCCTGGACACTTGCTCCTAACACTTGGGGCTGTTCTTAACACTCATGGTTTGCTGTTCATGGCTGCAACATATCATTTTCTTGAGTTTTCCTCACATTTTCTAAATCCTCAAAAAGCTTTTATCACTTATCAGTTGACTTCAGTTGCTCTACATGGGTCCAGTCTTCATCCGGCAGCTGTCTCTATTTTTTATTTAGTTGAGTATATATTCTTCTTCCAAAGAGGAAGATTCCTCCAGACATAATTATGGAGAGGTTCACATTCCAGGCCCTAGGATACCTATGCACAGAAGAACCAGATTGGTCCTGATTCTACCTACTTAATTAGAGGGGGGGATTTTTTCCCATGTGGTTTTTCCCCAGCACCTTGTTTTTGAGCAGTTGCTTTACTTTACTTGATGTAATGGGTGACCTATGGTCTTAGTTACCAGGGCCCATAGATTGTCCAAGTTAGCATTTAGGGGGGGTGTTAGGATTATTAATCCTCCCTTGTCCAATTTGGTCATATGTCTAAATCGGGAGTCATGTCTAAATCGAGAGTCCATCTAGTGTATTTATAGTCATTAACACCATTGGGTCCACTTGGCCTAATTGGGTCACATGTTTTAGTTACTAAATTGTGGGGAACACTAATTGAGGCTCACTTCCACTGATTGCACTTGATTGCATTAGTTTAGGAGCCTCCTAGACCAATCCCTACAATTTAGGAGCCACTGGGAGTGCCAAAACCAACCAAGCTCAGTTCAGTTCAGTTGATGACTGGTTAAGCTAAGTTAGGAGTCAGATACATTTAGTTCTAGTCCTCTACATTTAGTTAGCGCTAGGTTTACTTGACTGAACTCAGGAGGGGCGCATTTCTCACCTACCACAATCAGTTAGCCTTAGTCAACACTAAATGTAACACTTGAGTTGTGTTTTAGAACTCCAATGAACTCCGGTTATGGTTTAGACAAGGTCAGTTAACTATTGAGTCCTCCGATAGTGATTTAGACAAGGTCTTAGTTACCTACAGTCAAGTAGAGTCCAATCAATTTGAATTTCCTCATGTGGATTCGAATTGCTTGTGGCTATTAAAGCCATTGTACTTCATTGTAATTATCTATCTAATTACACTTTGATTAATGAAAAGCATTCACAGCTGCAAGCCATTTTTGCACTGTTTCATTCTTCAATAACTGAGTAAATTGTGTGACCTATCATGTGAGTTATGTTTTTGTCCACAGATCTATGACAACATGAGTTGTTGTCATCAATGACAAAGGGGGATATTGTTGATGAAATTGTCATTGATGCCAACATGGACTTGCAGTGGCCCCACAGGATGTCATTGATGCCACCAAGTCCCACCTGTAGTGCCTAGACCCCTCACAGAGTGGGTTTGCACCTTGCAGTGCCTCGGATCCCAAACAGAGTGGATTTGTGCCCTGAAGCACCTTGTACCCGGTTGACAAGGTCCATGTACCCACAAGGCTGGATCTTGATGCCACCACCTTGTTGAATATGTTGAAGAATATATTGATGGTGTTGAAGGAGATGGTCTTGAAGCCTTAATGGATGTTGGAGAAACCCTAGATGGGTTGGAGAAGCATTAATGACCCATTCTGTGGTCATTCATGCTATGATGATGTCATGGTACCCCAAAAGAAGACCTAGCATCCCCACAGAAGATATCTTGACTCTTGGAGGTCGTCTTGTGTGGTTCAGGTGGTTGAAGAAGCCTATGAATCCCCTTGGCATGATAAATAAGCCTTTGGAACACCAAATGGGCCAAATGACCCATTCAAGTGGTTGAAGAAGCCCATGAATCCCCTTAGCATGATAAATAATCCTTTGGAACACCAAATGGGCCAAATGACCCATTCTGTGGTCATTTGTGGTTTGCTTGGTTATTGATGAATTAATGGAGTCATGGAACTCTTGGAGATGGCCCAAGGGCATGAGAAAGGCTTGACACCCACATAGATGATGATACGATGAACCTTGTTATTTGCTTTGCATTTTATATGATGCTTTTGTTGGATCCCTTACTTTTTTATGGATGCACAATGTTGACATGGAGCCCTTAAAATCAATAAATAGGTCTTTGGTACCCAAGGCTATCCTCTTGTGTGGTTGAGATGGTGGAAACTTGGTGGAAGAAGCCCACATTTGCATAAGAAGTCCTTATGCCCCTGTTGTTGTATTGAAGCTTGATGTTGAGCCCTTGAAGTGTTGTTGGAGTTCTGTCTTCATGCCCACAAGTTTGATGAAGACTTAATTGTCATATGGTGTAGTCGTTCTATGTCCTTATGCCCTTGCATGTGGTAACTTGGAGATTGACTTTGTCATGCATAAGGGTCCTTGGTTCTTGATGAAGCCCTTGTGGCTTGACATATCCTTGGTGGTAGTGATCATAGTACATAACATGACATAATGACATGGCTGATTTGATGATCTTCATCCCACAAGCTTGATTGGATAATGGTGGCACTTTTGAATGACAAGTGACCTAAATGAAAACAAAGTCAACCTGTTAAAAGGAACTCTCATTAATAAATAAATCGAATGACAATTGGCTCCATCAAGATTTTTAAATTTAAAATTAAAAGTACATTTTTAGCAGGTCAACCTCATAAAAATTGGGGTTTAAAACTAAATAAACAAAGTATAAACGCCTTCATTTTGTGTGGGTGAATTTCGAAAGTTGCTCTGAATTTTTTTTTGTAGACTGAGGCTGCCTCAGTGCCGAGGGTTACAGCAGGTGAAGATAGCAGCAGTCTCGAATTTTTTTTGGGTGGTTTATGACAGTCCGATCTTCGACTTGTCTTAGGTTTGTTACAAGCACCTAGTCCAAAGTTTGCTACAATAAACAGTCCTAAATTTCTGATTGTAAAGGTAGATTGCTTTTTGGACTGAGGTGAACTACTTGGTTTGAGGTAAATTCGGTGGAGATCGAGCAGCAGTCCAATATTTCTTTGGTGGTTGATGATAGTCCAATCTTGTACTTGTCTTGGGGTTGTACCAGCACAAGTTTTGAAGGCTCTCGATGGTGACTGTTGCAGCAGCAGCAATGAAGAGAACCTGTGGACTAAGGGATAGTGGACTATTGTAAAACTCGTGGACTGGGAAAACTCAGTGGGAGAAGACCTTGTACACAGCCATCTCTTTTGAGACATTTTCTTATCTTGTTTGAGGAGTCAACAGTAGTCTAGTTGGTGTTCACAACCGAGCTTTCACAAGTTTTATACAGTCTGAGTTTTGAAAATTGACTGCTCCATCAAACAGTCCGAACTTGGAGGAAATACACAGTCCAAGTTTTGTGCTGATACAGTTTGAAGTTTTTTTTTGTGTGTGCTTAACAATCCTAAGTTTTTTTTTACTGGGGTTTTCTATAGCAAAAATACACAGACATGCACTGCTAAGTGAAATGATAAGCACATGAAACAATGGAGTGTTCAAAGGAAAATAAGACATACACAACTCAAGTATGGGATCTTAACATGCACTCATTAGGGTATGATTGTGTATACTCTATGCAAACTATAATGATGATGCATTCCTACACACTATGATGCATACTCCTTGATGTGATGATACACTATGATGAACACTCTATGATGCATAATGATGCATGCTTATACATGATGATAATACATACTATGATGACGATGTAATGAAGTATGCTATGATATGATGATGCATACAACATGATACAAACCCTGTGATGATGGTGATGCACACAAATAGTTAGGTTTTGACATGTACTTGATGAGGTGTTACCATGTGTACACAGTTGGAAGTTTTCTCAGCCATATCAAGAGCTTGAGCTCTCTTCACAATTAGAGTTGTACAACAGTTCAAGGTTGCACACACAGTCATGGTTTTGGCATGATACATGATGAGCAAACATTTAAAGACATGAGCAGTAGTGGTGCTTGTTGAAACTCCTTGATGACTTGTTTACGTGTGACATCTACAAGAGCATGACATGATGAAGTAGAGTGATTTAAAAGTAGACAAGATATAACAAGTTGTATTGCAGAACCTTGAACAATAGAATGTTACACTTACACCTACAGCTATGAAGACCTTGATAATGATCAGACCTTGATGATTGATAAGCAGACCATGCATAGTTGCAGCAGTGAAGATTGATGAGCAGTGAAGAGGATGAGCGGCAGAGGTTGACAAGCATAGAATGGCCAGCAGTAGTGATGATGAGCAAATGAACAAGATGAACAAGATGCTTATGATGAGTAGTAGTGAACAAATGAACATCATGATGATGCACATGAACAGTGATAAAATATATTGACTTTTATGACTGACTATGATGAACTGTATGATGAGCCAAGACATGACCAGTGACAAGGTAGACAAGTTTGGTAATCTTGGAACATTGAAGTTCTATGATGATGATAATAATTTGATGATCAGTATTGCAGCAGAGAAGAGGATGAGCATATCTATGACCAGCAGTAGTGATTAGCAGAGTTGACTGGTTGATGATGAATAGCGTTGATGAGCAGATGATGTGGCAGTGAGTGCACTTGATAGTGATATGCGTGTGTGATGAGTGTGATGAGACAGATCTATAATTGTAAAAGAAAGCTTGTCTTGGTTTTGAGGTTAGGATACCTCAAACCCTTCTTAGCAGGGTCTAGGAAAACTAGGCAGGGTCCTGGATGAAGAGTAGGTGCTCTTTGTATCAGTAGGTGTTGATCTTACCTCATAGTTGTAGCCATTCCAAAACAAATACAAAAATATTACAAAATCATATGGTGTTGTGTTCTCTTTTGCTCTGGTTCTTGTTATGACTTCATGATTCAGATGCTTATGATTTATAAATGATGAAGTGAAAGATGTTTATGAAATGATTATGCAAATGGTAGAATAATGCATTGATGAATTAGTTGTTGATTGTTAAAAGTGAAAAAGTAATAAATACTACACACACAGGTGTACCTGGTGTTTCTAACATTTTCTTGCTTCTTATTGTCATTGTCCTTGCAAGGATTCGAACCCCCATCTGAAGATTTAGGTTTGTCCAGCTTTTTCTTCTCTTGCTACTTTGAATCTCTGGACTTCTCCTTGCGTTTGGATGGATTTTAAACTCCTGCATCAAGGGCTTGATCCTTACTAGATTTGATGATACCCATTTGTACTAGCTTGTCTTTCTCTTGAGTCAGTGACTCCATGAAGTCAGCTAGTGAGGTCACGCGCCAGTTTCAAGTTGTGAGATTTCTAGAGTGGAATGTTGACACAAAAATTGAGTACTCTAGCCCTAGCTTCGAAAGTATGGACAATATGAGCCTCTCCTCCTTCTTTTCCAGGCCACTATGTTTCAATTGAAGCACCAACAATTTGAACTTGGTGAAGAAGCCCTAGATTGTCTCAAAGTGAGCTGGCCTCGGTGAGATTAGCTCATTTTTGAGCTAATTGCCTCTCATCTCATTGGTCTTCCTGGAAACTTTCTCAATATTGAGCCATACTTCGTTGGGACTTGATAAAATATTTACATGGAAGAGTAAGTCTCTCAAAATTCTGAGACAAATCATTCCAAATGCTTCATCAATCCTATTGAAGAACTTCGATTTCTCCACATCATAGTTGGGTTCGACTTCAGTCCCCATGGTGATCCCTGTACAGGCCTTTCAACTTCAACTGGATCACCATTTGGCCTTCCATTAGAAATAGTTGAATGGTATCAAAAATACATGAGTCTGCTCCATTTCTGCTTGCGCACTTGGTGATAAACTATTGATTAACCTACAATGCAAACACTCAAATTTCTCTGGAAAATCCCTCAAACAACAACTCAAACACTCTAGATTTGATTTGCAGCTCCAAATATCTCTAATACCATGTGATAATTGATTCATAGTAGGATCTAGGAGCCAAGGAGATTCTCATAATTCTATGTTACACACAAATTATGTACAAAATAACAGAAAGAGAGAAAATAACATGCGCAAATGTAGTCAATAAATAATATTATTATGACTGTCCAACCTGTAAATATGTCTAGATCAGGTTTATATTACAATAGGGATAAATATTGAGGCCTTGGAGGCCATCTGGATGCATACAAGTGTCAGGCCATGATTTGACCCTCAAACCCCCCTAGGTGGACCAATCATCTTCCTAATCATCCCAAACGGTCACGAATGAAAGTGTGAACATGGGTGAGGCATGATGGATCATAAATGGAGGCATGCCAAGTGTGGGTGAGCACATGGGTGAGTGGGATGTCTCTAGGAGGAAATGAATGCCCAAGGAAGGCCAAAAACCACCACAAACATATACTGGCACCCAAGGTCAAACCTATTCCCTGAATCTAGGGATGGGGGAGCGCACCAAGGTTGATTTGTCATCAATGAGGGTTCCTATCAGTCCAAATGATCAAAGCAGAGCACCTCAACTATCAGAATGATCAACCTAGAGCATCTCAACTATCAGTAAATAATCAATATGTCTAAGTCTAGACCATAGAATATAACATAGAAGCAAATGAAATGTGCCTAAGGTATATGATCATGGTACTAAGGTGGATTATTTCTATAACATTTTTGAAACATGTTTTTAGTTATTTCAAATAGCAAGCAGAGAAAATCCTTCCGGCTTGACTGGGCAAGAAATTATCAATGTGGGTGACCTCCAAAGCGACCAAGATGTTTGATGAAAAAGTTGTAAAATGGTGTAGAAGTGTACTATAGGTAAGAGTGACTCAAATTGAGTAAATATGATGCTGAGGATTCTCCCAAAACAAGTGAAGGCACTTATGGGGAATAAATAATGGTAAAACTTCTTGTTAGCCAACAATGTGAAGAATTAAACTAAGAGTTGCATGCTTGGTATAATCATGATGATTTCATGGATGAGCAGGGATAATCAAGTGATATTGTTATGGTAATCCATGTTAACATGTGGGAAAACTCATTGAATGGATGAAAAAACATGGTGGTGGTGGCCACGTTAGCACATTGAATGCACCTTGGTTTTCGCAGCTTGTCTTCCTTAAGGGTTTTGAAGTCATTTCTTTGGTCTTCATTGTTGTTGGGAGGGAGGTCTCATGCTCCAGGTGGGAGCTGTGCATCTATGTAGCGCAACCAGACTACCCTGAGCTCATTAGTAGATATGCATGGTTCATATGGTTGCACCTTTGCGTTTTTGGTGTGGTTTATAGTTTATTTGGTATACCTCTCATTCAATTTCACTTTTGTTGTGCAGGTGAGAAGAGAGTGGGTACTCTGTGTGTTGGAAGGCAGAGATATTGGGTTTCAATTTCACTTTAATTCTGCATCCAACGGGTACCCACACTACATACTTTTTATGGGGTAGCGGGGTCCATCAGAAGTATGCAGTGTGGTACCCATTGGATGCGGAATTAAATTGCGCATCCAACTAGCCCTCTCGCTTGAAATTTGAGTAAAAACACAGGGATATATGTTGAAAATACGAACAAAAAATAGTTTTTTATGACAAATATGTCAATTCAACCATTATGGTTGACTCATTTTATTGAAATTCTATTGGTTCTTGAATTGCAACTCACAATAATTTATTGTTGGCTCGTTTTCTTATAAGGCCCATTTTAGACCCCAAATTTCCTCTAATGGCAAGTCTCATAGTTGAATGGGATGCAAAGACATACAATAGACCTTGAAAGACTTCCTATGGTGTTGGAATGGAATAAATTGCAGCACTATTAAGTGTTGAAAATTCCAAGAAAGGTCAAGTTGGACTTGACCATAATTGTTCAAAGGAAATGGAGTAGCAAAGTAATGTGAAGAAAGTACAATGAGAGCTATTGTAATGACTAATGAATGCTACAAAAGGTTAATCAATGGTTGTAGCAACAATTGGAGAATGATCTCCAAATGCCATAAAATTGGACCAGCTATGATATAGAAGAGGAATTCCATGCTACGATGAGTAATTGGAAAGGGAGAATTCCTTAACCCTTCTCTTGCTAATATAATTATATTTTTGAGTTTATGTACAGAAAATTATGGCATAGGAATGCTAGAAATTAAATGCCATAGAATAATAAATGAAAGGAATGTGCATTAGTGGGCATATTAAGAAATAATGCATAGCTATGTGAATATGTTTATGCATATGTATAATATTGAATATCGGTAAAAGTAGTGAGGCTTTACATATGCAATGAGCCACTAATGACAATTACTGTGATTGATGATGATTGTATGACCATAGATGGTTGCAGCATGGTTGAAGATGTTGATGATGCTATTGCATGTGACCAACAATATTGTGAAGGGAAGCTGGAGCAATATATATATGATCAAGAGGTTGGAGGGAAGGGCAGTGTAGTCCTTTATAAGAGGTAGATCGATTAGGTAACATCATAAATGTTGATGAAATCCATACAAGTAATGGTATGTTTATGATGAGTGCATAGGTGTTGAAAGGGGACTGGGTAAGAATCCATTTATCCATATTTTAATCATCATGATTTGATTTGCATGTGATTTTGGATGCATTGATGTGAATGTTAACCAACTGGGTATGGTGAGGTATGGGGTAGTAATGGAAATGTGCCTTATGAAATCTAACTATTTAAAATTTCAAATGCATTCATATGAAAGAATATCATGTTGTTTGTGTATGTTGTTTATGAGTTTAATAAACAAAGTAAGTGAGGATTGATGGTCCTGTTGTGATAGTGCATGCCATATGCGATAGTCATGGGTAGGGCCATAATGTGGTTAGCGATGGTAATGTTATAGTGCTACACAAGTACCCCATGAAGTCCTTGTTGATGTTAATTTGGGATGAAACCTATTTTACAACAAGTAGGGAGTCAGTGAACTCCTTTGTGTTTTGGTGAAGAAGGAATGCACCTAGGTAGTTAACCAAGTGATTGGGAAATGATTGGTTATTGTGTTGAGACATTATCTAGACATTCCAAAACATCATGGTGGAATGCATGACATAACACTATGGTATTCATGAATCGATGCAAGGATGCATTGATTGTTCATGAGCTGCTATGAATACAGGGAAAGGAAATGCATCAAGAAGGTAGCCATGTTTGAAGGCATACCAGAATGCTCTATTGGGAGGACAGAGTGCATGAGAGGATATGACTATGTAACCAAGGATATTTAAAATTATATCTGATTGTATATATAATGTGACTGCATCAATTTTATTGTGAGAATGATGCATATAAAGTGAATTTGTTTCATTGCATTTGAAATATTAATAGCTGATAGTGTTGAACTATTCTGTTTTATAATTATAATATCACTTCAATGATAGGCTTGTAAATGTTGCAATGAAAATGTTATATGCATGATTACTCACAACTTGTTTGGTTAATTGAAAAATTCAGATCACCGATAGAATTTTCTTATACATAGCAATGTGTGTAAGTCTATAATAAGGGATGGAATCTACCATGTGCAAAAGATAAACATTACAAGAAGAATATCGTGGTTATGAAAGTTGATGATGTAGGGAAAATGAATTTGTAAATTTCATATTCAAGAGTTGTTAATGATTGTTTGGCTGATATATAATTGTGTCAAGGGGACATTTTTTAAGTAGATATCCTAGTTATGGAGGCAAGCGTAAAACCATAAGGGACAAATTGCTTCCACTCGTAAGAGGCAAGCAATATGAGCATGGACTCATGGTTAAATAGATCTAATTTCCGTAGGAGATATAACTATAAGATGAAAGTTGATTATGGTTATTAATGTTATTGATTGTTTGGTTGTTTGTGAATTGTGTCAGGAGGACACAATGCATGAAGACCATGTGCTACTGCTTGCAAGAGATAAACATCATGAGAATAATACCATGTTTGAGAAATTTGGTTCATGTATAAAACATATTTGAGAATTTCTAATTGAAATTATTATGATGAATATCTCATGGAACTGAGATAGAACATGTTCTATTCAGGTATAGATTTTTATTTAAAATTTTTGATGATATCTCATGAGAACTACATGCTTGTATGTAATGCATGAAATGTGGTGAAAATATGCCAATGGGGAAGATATTGGATGTTAAAGCTGAAAATGCAAAGAAAATGCTAAGAGTGGCTTGGGTTTGACAAACCTAGTAAAGTTCCTTGCATGTACTTGTCTCTTCATAATGTTGTTAAACCCGGTAAGAGTATGAGTACTTAGGAGGCTTGCATGGGTATTGGTAACCTTTCTATGTTCACACTAAAGAGAACTGGAGGGATGGGTATGTCTAAGGGACTACATAGCATAGAAGGGGTACCATCCTCGTGTTGTGTGAGTGGGTATCGTGGGGCCTGCTTCTATCTTGTAGTTGAATGAGTGATGTATGGATTTCATGGAGGGAACCCCTAGTTTTCAAATAAGAAGAGCCATGCAAATGTATTCAGTTTTATTGCCTAATAAATCGAGTAGAGTTGCTGGCTTGGAAATGGTTGTTGTATGCTTGATAAACCCAATCAAGGAGCTAGCTTATCATATTGCTTAATAAATTCCTGATAAACCCAGTCGACATACTGGGTTGTAATTGGTTATTGAATGTTGTGGCACAACCAGTGTGCTAGCTCAACATTTGTTATATATGTATGCACATGTTATCCAAGGCTTGCAAAAACTTGGTTACCTTTCGACGCACACCCTGAAGAGAACTAGATGGGTGGGTACAATTGAGGAACCATATAGCAGAGAAGATTTACCATCCTTGTGTTGGGTGGGGCAAGTATTGTGGGTTCCATAGTTGTCTGAAGTCAAAGTGAGATACTTGTGGAGTTGATTGAAGATGATTATGCAAATAAGTATTTGGTTTGTTTGCATCTCTGTGATGACTAATGTAAAGTACATGTGTATATGCTTTAGCTATAGTTTTGAAAATCTTGTTAATGGATGAATCCTATGAGAATAGATTTGACATGTGAATTGACTCATGGTTTGTGTATAGGTATTGTGGGATGCAAGGATCTTGAAGGAAACTTAAGCATGTAGTTGGAGATGTGGCTTCCTGAAAATCTTAGTATGAGAAACTAAAGATTGGAAAGAGATCCAATGGGTGCTAATGAAGATAGATAAAGGCGCCATGAGAGTAGTTGGAGGCTCAAAAAAATAGTTTTCTAAGGCAAGAGAACCATGTGAACACTGAGGATAGTGTTATTCTAAGGGGGAGGGGAATGTAATACCCCCATTTTGACCCTTAGAATGTATTACATTATATGTAGTGTATGTGCGGTGTATGATTTCCAAGCATGGAGCTCAAGGCCAAGGCCCCACCAGTGAATGCTCAGGTTTAAAGGAAAGTATTTATATTTTGCTAGCCATGTGTTAGTAAGCCATGGAAAATGGTAAAATCACGTAAATATTTATAATACAAATAAAAATACCAAGCGTTGGCTATGGAAGCAACTAAAAATAGGGGGCCATGTGTATCCACTAGGGATAGGTGAGGGGGTTGTGGGATTGAACCCCATGTTTCCAAATGTCATCTTGAGAACACATCTTGACTTTTCTTGCTGACATTTATTTCTGTTGTAAGATGGTAGCTGAAAAATAAGCTCATAAAATTAATGGAGCATGGGAAACAAATAAATTTTAATAGCTAGGTATGGGCTCAATTTATTTGACCCATAAGTCATTTTCCTCATGGGAATTAATTTTTCATTCCCTCCATTCCATAGTTGAACAACCAGAGATCAATTTCCATCTTGTTGTGCATTCCCGACAATGAAATTTGCAGAAATCACAACTTGGAAAGAACCCACATTTTGAAGTGCAAAAAATGCCCAAAAATTCATGTGAGGAGGAAATCTGATGGGGGATCCATAAATACAAACCATGGGGAGAATTTGAGAGTAGACAAAACTTGAGAATCCATAGGAAGACCCAAATTTGGAATCCAGAAAGTAGAATTTTGTGTTGACAATCATGTGGCCAAATTGGGGGAAAATCTAAGAGTACATTTCCCTGGGAGAGAGTTTAGAGGTTGGAATTGATTGATATGCCCATTGAAGGAAAGAATATCTGAAATTTTAGAAGCTTGGGCCTTTTTATACCCACCTTAAAGATCACTAGAGGAAAGGGGCACTTGAGGGAATTTGTAGCAGAGAAGGGGACCTTCCTTGTGTTGAGTGTGGTAGGTATTGTGGGTGCCAAGGATGTCTAAGGAAAAATTGAGATGGATGTAGCTCTATGGTTGATCTCACTGACTTAGTTATCTCCTTCCCTGCCTACTTATTTTCCTGATAAGCCCAACTATGTGTTGGTTTAGCAGTTGTGTGCTAGCTTAGCATGAGTAAATGTCCTTATGGCTATGAGCAGTCCTAAGTAATCCCTCCTTAGTGGATACACAACCTTAGCTGGGGGGTGGTCTCTGAGTGCTGCAAGAATATAGGTTGGGTGGAAAGTTGCACGTCCATATCCAGTTGTTGGGCTAGCTTCAATTAAAAGATAAGTGTTTGTTATGTTTCAAAATATGCCCAATTTATGTGTTATGAATGTCTCTTTATTTATGTCAATTTAAATTAAATGGCCAGCTTGAATTGTTCAATTAGATGCCCATGGATAGCATGAAAATGAATTTATTGTTGTGTATGTGATGGGCATGCTAGTGTATGCATGTTGTGTGTGCATTGATAGATTTTATCTTTTGTTGTTTGTATCTATGCATTTGCACATGCATTTAGTTGTTTATGAATTTAATAATATGGCCATGGGGCGAAATTTATCGCCCCCTGTATTGCTCATGTTCCCTCTGTGGGTCGGATGGACGAGAGGGGACATGACATAGAGTTCAAGAGAATATGGATGTTATTGCATCACATGAACCACATATAGATTTTAAAAATGAAATTGACATTATTGAATTGAATATGATTGAACATTTTCAAACAATGGGAAAAACCCATGAGAAATTGGGATTGCCAAGCCATGTAACCTAGCGTGGGTAGATAGAGAAGCCATGATGAATATGAATCAAAATATTGGTAAAATAATTAATGAAGAAACCTTAAAACATGTCTTTATAGCCATATTTTGTGGATATTGGAGGCATGGAATAATAGAATGGATTTGGAGGTGATGAAGAAGCAAATGAAGAAGACAATGGAGAAGAATCACAACTTCCACATGATCATCATAATAAACCAAGTGTTGGTTGATTACTTTCACAATTCCTAAGTCTACAAATGGAGAGAGTGATAGAGAAATTAAGGTCACGATCCAAATATTTTCTTCAATCAAGTGGGAGTTCCCACTTACTAACTTAAAAGGACTACACCATATTCTTCGTTGAGGAAAAACAAAATAAAAATGAGACGTTGGAATTGTTGCAAAAGCATAAGGATCTTGCAAATGAGAAGAGGGATGCAAGGATTGTTTCAAATGAACAATGAAAGCAACAAAGGATTCGAATAAAAAGGGAAAGGAAAGAAAATAAACAATAAAAACCATTGGAAAAACATGAAAAATAACAATAAAATGAGCTACAAAAGATTTAAAAGGAGAAAGAGAGGGAGGAGCCTCATAGGACTACAAATGAACTTTGAAAAGAGAAGGTTGACCAACTCAATGGATCAAATGGATAGAGAATAGCCAATTCTTCCATGATATTATAAACATTCATATCCTACTATCATTCAATTGTAGCACATCCCTCCTTCCTTCCTATGAGTTCAAGGGTCATTCTAGTATGTTCTTTAGCAAGGGCCTCCAATTCTTCCAACTATATTCACCATTAACTATAGTTTTCTTATAACACCTTCAATGCAAGTAACAAAATCACATTCAATATTTGGATCAAGCAAATGCAAAAAAAAAAAAAACTACTTATACGAAGCAAATGTAGGGAACTCAACATACTTAAGCAATCGGTATACTCATCCTCTTAATAAGTTTAAGAGTTTTACTTTCATCCTAGCCACATAATGGAGATTGTATTACAAAGACTTTTCTTTTGTGTTATTTATTACAAAGACTTTTCTTTTGTGTTATTTATTACGAAGACTTTTCTTTTGTGTATTTTATTACAAAGACTTTTCTTTTGTGTATCTAGATTTCCTCTTTTATGACAAAGTTTTGATTACCATGTTTATAAGTCCAAATTATAGTGTTATTTAGTAATTCATCCTAGATCTTATTTTCCTCTTAAATTCATGACCATGACCATGACCATGACCATGACCATGACCGTGTATGTGAATATTTTTAACATAAATGTGACTTTAATTTCCTATATCTCAAACATGTAATTCACTTCCAATACAAGTCACTTCCAATCCCATGCATAGTTCAACCAATACACACTAACACTATTGGTCTCTATTCACAATAAAACTAAAGACTACCCGCACCAGCAAGGAGGGCAGGTTGTGGGTATCTTATGCACCAACATTGTGTATCCATGGCGAACATGCATTAGAGCCCACTGGAAAATGACAAGGAATGGAGTAGCTAGGGAAATTGGGATCAAATGAGTACCAAAAAAAACCACAAAATTCAATGCAAATTGAAGAGCTCACCTACGCTCTAGGTAAGCAAGGTGGAGATTTCCCTATAGAATCAAAGGCGTCTATGTGGCCAATTGAGACCCCATGATAGAATCAAAGGCGTATACGTGACCAATTGAGACCCCATGATAGAATCAAAGGCGTATACGTGACCAATTGAGACCCCTCGATATGGGTGGACCACAACCACCTCCTCCCATGAGATAAATGGCTCATGCCAAGCATTTACGCTTTTTTATTTATTTATGTCGATGATGTAACAACACACATTCAATATTAGGAAAATTCATGGAACAAAGTACGTAGTTGCTAACTATTTAGGATGAATACCATGTGAAACCATGAAATAGTTTTGCCGACCATATTTATGTTCATGTATATCCTTTTGTGGGGCCGAACCCCCTTTTATCGAAGTCCCTCCCCCCACCAAAAAATATTATTTTCGATTTGCTTTATTTTAACACACGAAGCTTCCAGGCTTTGATCTTGATTCTTACCTAATCACATTGACTCCTGGTTTCCGACGACACTAAGTCTAGGTTGTTCGCACGCCATGACTAATTAAAGTCTATGGCGGCTAACACATTCAGACAAAATTCCACGAATGGGTCTTTTATATCCATCCAATCATCTGCTGACAAATTGAAAACAATGCCATCTGGCAAGGTTCAAGAAATAGCGAAGTACATGAATGTTCTGGACACATTTGTTTCTTTCTCCGACGAGTCACGCTCTCTTCTCCTCTATAAAACCCTCCTTTTCCTCTCAAATTAAACCATCAACATTGTTTGAATGCGCTTGAATCCTGAATTTCTGTCTCTGCCTCTGCAATTCTTCACACGGTACGCAGAAATCTGTGGCATTTGAAGGGAGTTTCGGTCTCTGTTTGTGCGATTCATAGAAATTTGCGGCAAATTAGCAGATCAAGAAGTCAAAAGAGATGGCAGTAAATACGCCTTTGTTGACAGTTGCAGCTGCAGTTGCGGCCATTGGAGCTTTCTGCCGGTTCGAATCTCGTTGCCTTCCATCAAGAACAGCAACAACAGATACGGATGGTCATCATGTAAGTATATGAATAATCCTTATGAATCTTTTTGGTTGTGTGTGAAGAACGGAGGGTTTACAGCTTACTGTTATTTGGGATTAGGTTTTCTAATTATGGTGCTTTTTGTGTTGCCAGAATGAGAGTTATGGTCGGCAGGACGGCGAATTAAATGGAAAATCAAAAGCGGAGCGAACGGCAGCAAAGTTTGCCCCTCAGTTTGACGGTCTACACTGCTATGAGACGCTGGTTAGGTTTTGATTTCCGTAAGGCTGAACTTAACCAACCGGCAAACGGAATTTTACAAATGTGATGAATCATGTAAAACATATTCATTCGACTACCATTTTTCGACAACTTTTCTTTCTTTGTATGTCATGGAATATTTTTATATATATCATTCTTATTGGGATGACTATCCAACAGTTTTTACCTCGCCGAATTCCAGGGATTCAAATTCTGCCAAAAGCACCCAATTATTTGTTGTAAATCTCGTTTCAAAGGATCTTTAAAAACGCTGACAGCAACTGCATCCATGATTATGGTATCGCAATCTTACGATAAAAATTTGTTTTTAAAGTTTCAATGGATCTTTAATTTGCAATCTTACGATAAAAATTTGTTTTTAAAGTTTCAATGGATCCTTAGAACGAAACCAAATTGGAAATTAAAAAAAAATTGGGTTATAAAATTACTATTCTCTGCCGTAGACGCCGGAGAAAAAAACGCCAAAGTTGCTTTAAAAGTGTGAGTTACTGCCTAGAAAAAAACGCTAAAGTTGCTTTAAAAGTGTGAGTTACTGCCTTAATGATGATCACGAATGGTAAATTGATGTCTTCAATAATTTCAAGATTTATATAGCGATGATAAATGATAATTTGATGATTGGTGGAATTTTACTCTAATTCATATTAATAAAGTTTGAGTTTCTATTTGTGGAGTAACTACAATTTAGTAGAGCATAAATGTGAAGTAACGTATGTCACTTGGGAGTGAATATGTGTCAATTAAATTTTAAATTTTTAAAAACCTAATATAACATAAATTTAATTTAAACTAAAAAGTTTAAAAAATATATTATTTACAAAAAATTATAATAAAAATTATTATAACTATTTGTAAAAAAAAAAAATACAAACAGATTAAAAAAAATTAAATTCTCAAACAACGTTCTAAATTTAATTTTCCTGTTTTCCTATACTCTTATACACAAATAATACAATGACATTCTTACTCTATATTCAAAAACTATCCTTTTCCTTTTTTTTTTAAAGAAATAAGATATCAAATTAAATAAGTTATTTGTATCTTTTTTTTACACTAGAAAAAACCTATAATTTGATATTAAAAAAAGAATTAAAGTTATAATACCCATTGGGATCATCCATGGAGGTGGGTTACAATTTTTGGAAAGACAATTTTGGCAAAAACAAAAATATGTACCTCGATCGAGCTTTTATTAAACCCTTGATCGAGGTCTTGACACTTCGATCGAGGGTTTATAACATGCTCAATCGAGGTCGTGCTAAACTCTTGATCGAGCTTTTGATAAACGTGTGATAAACCCTCGATCGAGCATTTATAATGGTCTATAAATAGGCAACAAACCCATCATTTAATTCACTTCATTTGTTGGATAGAAAATGGTAATTTATATTCATTTGTCGATATGGGTCGCAGAGTAATTGGGTCATAGATGTGATTGATCACATCTATGACTCCAATTACTCTATGACTAGTATCTATTCATAAAATCTAGAGGAAGTGGTACTAGTAATGATTTTACTTGTTTTTTCTTCAAGGTATGTACCATTACCCACAAGTATCATTCTTCTAGTTGAAATTATGTTTTATTAAATTTTATTATCATATAATTCTATGTTTGCTTTTAATTGAATTTGAAGACCTTGTTCCCATGAACAATACGGGATTTTAAAAACTTTGATTAAAGAAATTTTTGGGTGTCCATATTTGTATACACCCACGAATATGGGCACTTATGTTTTTAGAAGTTTTGAAAAGCTCGATTAATCTGCTAGCTCGATCGAGCTTTTCTCTAACTGCACATACACATTCAATAGAGGTATTTAAAAACAAGTGTAAAAGCTCGATCGATGGTTTTAGAGACCTTGATCGAACTCATAGCTTGATCTTGACATTGTATTTCCATATGCATAATGTAAAGTTTCATTTAATGAAGTCTTCCAAAAGATGCTTGGACACCTTGTATTTTGAATCCCATTTGAATTCATGTCATTGAACATTTTCAATTCTTGTCGAAATGAGAATTAGTATCATGTTTAGTTTCCATACTTTTTGTTTTTCGGATCCCACAGTCGCCATAACACATTTTCTTTTATTTATTTTCCTCCACTCTTAGCATTATGAAACACCAAAACAATTAGTCACGTGTTATTGATATAAATTATAATGTCATTCAATAATTTACTAGCAAGATTAACTGCAAATGTGTGGCACAATAACAATTTTGAAGAGTAAACAATGGACATTGACATAAGCCAAAGAAATGAGGTCGTATTTTTTTTCATGCTCACATTTTCATCTCTATAAAGGTACTAAAAATACTTTGCTTCTTCGTATATAAATTTTAATTTTAAAAAACTACAATTATGTGATATGGCTTTGAATTTAACACTAATTTTTATCTTAATCATTCTGTTCTATTCCACCCTGGACTCTAGTATTTAAATATCTGTCCCAAAGATATATATCGTAGTTAGATCGTAGTCTTGAGAATCCAGGTCGAGTGGACACAACTCGCCTAAGTTCAACTCATCAATTGAATTGCATGCATAATTGCTCTCCTTGGTTCAATGCAAAAAGAATACTATGGCAATGATGCATGCAATTCAGTTGATGAGCTGAACTTAGGCGAGTTGTGTCCACTTGACCTGGATTCTCAAGACTATGATCTACCTATGATATGGATCCTCGGGCCAAATATTTAAAGCTAAGAGCCCAGGGCGGAATAGAACATGACTATTAAGATAAAAATTAGTGTTTTCAAAGTCATATCACATAATTGTAGTTTTTTAAAATAAAACATTATATACAAAGGAGAAAAGTAGTTTTAGTATTTAAAACCTTTCACTACATTTCTGTACTACATTGTATACACATTGGATATATTGCTGATGTGAATCAAATGATGTTGAAATTCCTTACCAACCATTGATAACATAAACAAGCTAGATGTTGAATTCTAATGAAAACACACCATGATGCTACTTGAATATAAGCAAAAAAAATAATTAAATGCATGTAGTTCACGGAATCTAAAATTATTGTTGAAGCCCCAAAATGAATCCCTGGCTTCACCATCAAGGTTTCACAACTGTTGGTTAAAGTTTTGAGTTATCATGCTAGGATGCATTCAAGGGTTTATTGTATTTACGTCATGGTCATTTTTCCACAAACAATAGTTTGTCCACTTGGTCACCGCACACAATATTCATAATCAATGTCATATATAGTGTTGTTTAAAGCCATGTCTCTTTTCAACATAGAGTTCAATGTTTTTGTTAATATCTATGGTCTAGAAAAAAATTAAACTTCATTAAATTTAGTTATAAGGAGGGTCGCAAGGTCGCACATATGGGGCGCAACATATTATTATCACTACGAAAAAACCTTTTTTATGAGTGGAGCGAGTTGGCATGTCATGTTTATTTCATGAGTCTTATCCATTTGTTGCATTCTTAATGTACTCGTGTCTAGAGGAAACAGATTGGTAATAGGTTATAACTGTCAATTATGTTTATGTACACATTTATCTAAACAATGGGAGAGTTCTAATTATATGTTAGGTGAACTATGGAAAGAGTTTTCTTGTTCCCTAAACTTTGATGCCTCTTTAATAGTTTCAAAAAAATTAAATCTAAAATGCAAAGGACACCTTCCCTTGTTACGAGTATATTTCACTATGGTTATGAGTATTATATTATTGCTCCTTCAATTCTTCTTCTTATGCATTTATATTCTTATCATTTATTCGAATATGAAAAAAAAATCTTTATATTTATTACAATGTTGAGAATAAGTATCCTTCTTTTTATTATTTTTGATTTTATATTTCATTATTTTTGTATTCTTTTACTTATGTTTTTTTTTTAATTTTTACATTTGCCATCTTGAAAAAATTATAATTTCTCATTTCCCCTTTATTCTTGTGTAATTTTTCTTTTTACTTTTTATTCAAAATGTGTGAAAACAATTACTTACTGAACACTTATGCTTATTACTTGTTTTTTTTTCTAATGAGGTAGAGGTCTTTATTCATGTCTAATTTTTCTTTTAAATTCTCTTGGTTGGTTCCTTGAAGCCCATTTATAAAATGTACTACATGGGCATAATCTTCTAGATATGGATTATAGTAGTTAGTGTCCACAAGATGTTGAAAACCAGGCGGCTAGGATTTACCTCCTCAATTTTTTGTACTAAATCTAAACGTGGTGAGCGTGCATATAAAACCTTGGTAGTCATGTACAAATATTTTTATTTTTTCGAGTGTTCAACAGTAGCTCAATCGAGGGATAATAGACCCTCGATCGAGGATTTAATAAACTCTCAATCGAGCTTTTGTTAAAACTTGGATTAAGAGATTTGAATACCTCGATCGAGGGCCTGAAAAACAGAGATTTATCCCTCTTACAAGAAAATCAATGTTTCTCTATGTCTTCTAGGGGTGTAAACCCTGCCATTCATGGCACACAACTGAGCGAAGTTCATACCGATAGATTCATCACCGAATCCTCTATCCATTGAGGTATCATGCATGCATTTTAGCATTCATATGGGTTTTTTTTAATAGTTCTAAAAATTACACTTAGAAAACCTGACAACATCTTTGAAGCAGCTCAAAGAAAAATCCATAGGGTAAAAAATACACATCCAAAAATTTCTTAAAAATGCACAGCCCACAAATCGACGTGTCCTCTTCAAAAGGGTATCTTTGGTTTTTCAATTTTTGAAAACAATGAAAACAAGTTCAGATGGACACACACGTGTATAAAATGATGCTGAAATCAGATGTGGTCACTTTCGAAAAATAATAAATAATTGTATATTGTGAAATAAATTAACAAAAAAATATGCAGATCATTGTGCATTTTGTGTAGATCATGCTCATATATATTTTTTTAAATTATTAATTTAAGATTGAATTATTGGGGATGGACACGAGCCACTTATTAACTTTTTCAAATTTTAAAGGTCACACAGTTCATTAAATGCAAAATTTCACACATTAATGACATCAAAATATTTTAAAAAAAATAGCATTGGGAAGGAAACATAATATTCTACAATTTTTTTTACTACAAGTCGAAATTCACATGGCATATATGCGTTTCGAGGGCTTCTATCTAGCACATGAGTAAAAAATCAGGTTTTCATTGCCAAATTTGGCCAAAAAGTGTTACCCACCTTCATGGAATCACCTCAATATATTTATGATTACTAATAGTTATTCATACATCTTTTGCAAGAAGTGTCCTTTAGAACACAACATATCAAAAGTTGCACAACCAACCATTAAGAGCTCTATAAATTAGAGGTGGTATGTAGGGTGTTTTATTAAATTTTAGCAATTTAAGATCAATTTCATATATCTATTATAAATTAAGAGAAAATTCATATGTCTATTATATGTTTGTATATATCTATTAGATATATAGAAATAGACAATTTAAGAGCAACTTCATATATCTATTATAAAGAAATAGATAGTTGTAGCAAAAGAAACAGACAGTTGCTCTTGAATATCAAATAATATGAAGTGATGTTGATAGATGTGTGTGATCTATCTTAAAATTGATTAGGAAAGCTAAGTTTCACTGTTGAAAACACTTGTTGGCTAGGGGCTCATGCCCTCAACCCCAAATCACTACTGCTAAGCTCTTGAAACCAATACAAAAGTAAATAATAATAATGGATTCAGTTTTAGTTCGAAACACTTCTTTTATATCGTTGAGGTTTGCATGAATTAACTTTTTATGCATGCAACCTAATTTATTAGTATCGCATGAAAGGTGAATTAAGTCCCACGTGCCTCACATGCTTGCTCATAATTGCTCTGTTGGCCTTCTTTAATATACTTATGACATAATGACACAAAAGTGATGTTCTTTTAAGCTCTTGGTACCATTAGTTCTTATTCAATTCCCTATTGACCAGTAATGGATTATTACAATCCTCCCTCGCCAAATATAGCTTGTCCTCAAGGAATGCCAACACAACTCCATAATCAATCAAACTGAATCAACTAAATTTGAGGGTGATCCTAGGGTCCCAAATTATCCTAGGATACTTGTAGGACCCTCTTCTCAAATCATTGCACTGTGCAGTACCATCACAAGATATCTGGTGGAATCCTCCTATCAGTAGAGTAATCAACCACGGTGTAAGCTAGGTATGACCATATCAAGACACCTCCTGAAAGGATCCTATAGAAATCACTAACTGAAATTTAGTGTAATCCCAAGGTCCCAAATCAATTTGAGAGCGGTGGAGGTCCTACTGCATCCACTGCTATCTTGTGTAGTATTGACCCGACGAGCATCATTTAGACTCCCAAGTAACTTAGTTAGTAAATAATGTATCCAACCCTCATAAGTTCTCCCACCTGGATCCCAATGCCAACTGGTGCATCTTTCGTCCTCAATATCCAAAGTATCCTATGAGACTATACCTCTGGATAGGAATGCCTTCCCAAGAATCGCTCACTCATTAAGACACATATTAATATCTCTCCAATCCAACTCCTTAAAAGGACCTTGTCCACAAGCATCAGGGCACCCGTAAGAGGCTAGTACCCAATTATGATGCAATGGGAGCACGCAAGTGGAAAAAAACTGAAACGTGCACACACCCTTGGATGTGCGCACGCGTTTCAACTTCGACAATGGCGAACCTCCACGTCATATTTCCAGAGTGGACAATAGGAGCACGCATGTGACCCTAATGGATTTCACGCATGTATGGACGTGCACGCATATGTGGACACGTGCGTTCCTATTTAAAAAAAAATAGTGAACAATTTTGTTTAATTCACGACCAACCTGTGACAGCGCAAGCCACCGAAAACGACGTCCAAGGAGGCCAAAACGACACCCACGAATCCCAAAAGAAGTTTCCAAGCAACCTAAAATGACACCCATGACATCGGAGTAACATAGATGGAGTAGCATTTGCATTTTTTTTTGTTTATTTTAATGTTTTTTATTGCTTTTCAAATAAAATATAAAATTAAAAAAATTTGCAAATGAATTGAAATGGAAAAAATTTGATATTGCAGATACAAATTACACAAACATGATGACAAATACCAATGAACCATCCCAACAAAGGAGTGAAATAAACCAATAAGAGGACCCAATAAACCCTGAATTAAACGGAGAAAACCCCGAAGATGGATTTGGAGAACCACCAGAAAACCCCGAAGATGAATTACACGAGGATTTAAACCAATTAAGAATATTGAGTGATGAACTAAAGAACACCAAGGAACCCTCTCGGGTTTCCTTCGCCACATCATTACAAAAAATTATAGAGTCTATCAACATTGCCCACAGTGAGATAACCAATTTGAGCCAATATAGGGCTCGAATGAGAGAACATTATGGCACTAGTATATCCAAAGAGGATATAAAAAACCTGAATATCACAAAATCCCAATTGTGGAGAAAATTTACAGATCTGAGAACATGACAGCCTCCAGATGTGAGGTAGAGGCGAGTTTGCATGGACTGATGTAATTACTATCCATGGAGAGAAAAAATGGAGGAAGAGATGGTTCATGGTTTTTGACAAGCCTCCATGCAACAATGTCAAGGTCCAATAGTATTTTTTCAAGAAAATGTGGGCTATTTTTGTGTTAGGGTTCCATGTGAACTACTTTGACATCACCGAGTTCTAGGGTGTTGGTTTTGGCTCAGCCCAAGATCAACCTCACGCCCATTGGAACCCACTCAGAGGACCTCCTACACCTAGGCGAGATCCAAACCCACTTCCTCAACCCCCTGGGTTAGGTAGAGGGCTAGATTAAATCCATGATTCTGTTAGACGTGCCACACGACACCTTCTCAGGCATACCACATTTGTCTCTATTTCCTCACAAAGCGAGCAGGACCACCTCGAGAGACACACTTCTGGATGGTCTACTGGTGGTGGGCGAGGGAGATTAGCTACAGGTGGTAGCCAGGATGATCCATCTAGCTCGACGGGACCAGTGCCACATTATTTTTCTCATTGTGGAAATCCATGCCATGTTCCCACGCAGGAGCATGCCATAGAGAGGTACCTACACCAGGTTAGTTATTGTTTTATTTAATGTTCGTATTGATTACACGTTATGAAATCTCATAATTTCTAATAAATTTAACTTAGAATCAGATGATGATGACTTTATTTGTTTTAATGTACAACTATTCAGTGCTGAGTCTCCAACACCTAGGTGGGACGATGTTGGTTCCTTCAACCTATATGGAGCCATGGCGGCTGCAGAGGACATCGCGGCACCATACACACAGGTAGTTTTCTTTCACTAATTAAATTTAATGTTAGTAGTTAATATTGTCGTCCAATGTAGTTAATATTTAGTAATTGAATCTAAATATTTTTGTGTTTGCACAGGTGTCTGTAGGAGTGAGTGACCAGCCATCCCCGCTGGGGATCGGTACATCTCCTCGTGAGCAGGTATCGTGTAATAAAGTATAAATTTAATTTCAGTTTTGATGGCTTAGATTTGTATAGTTATATTTTTTATGTACTAATATATGAGGCCTTGAATATGCATGCAGGTGCGAGTACATAGGCACGTCAGTGTCACTATCTCTCCATCGACTGTCATTTTCCCACCATGTATGCTAGGTGTAGCCCTTGACATACATGTCCCTTTCCTTGCATCCCTCCACACCCTGTTCCATCCATCCCTTGACTCCTATCCACCACCACACTTCCATACACCTCCCCCTTCTTCATCACATCCTTCACTCACTCCCCCCCGCCCCACCTATCCACCTACTCCCTTGCAATTTCCCATGTTTCCAACCTCCCCCCTCTGACCATGATACACCATCCATCCACATTCACCCATCCCTCCACCCCATCCCAGACCTCATCCCCCTCCCCCATATTCCCCTACCACCCTCGTTTCCTCTTCCAGGGTGGCCCAATCCATTCTACAGCCAGTTGGGGTTTATCGTCGTACATCACCACTTCGCCCACTCTAGTCCATGCCCTCTCTCACCATTCCCCCTAGTTTTGTAGCCAACGTTGATGTGGATACATCCTCTGCTATGCCGTCCACCCTAGCATCATATCAGGTTGTCCAGCCCACTGCTTCACCTGCCAACGCTAAGGACGAGTCGACTTCTCCACCTGCGACCCCCAAGGACCAGCTGATTGCTTCACCTGCCAGCCCCCAGGACCATCTTGTTGTGTTCACGGTGAGATTGATTAGTTTATGAAAATCTCATGCAATATTAATGAAAATTAACATAGGTAGTAAATTGTATGAGTTATCTTACTATTTAAATGTTGTAGGGTGGCATTGCCGAGAGACTTGGATCACGGAGGAGGGTAGACCACTCACCACTTACGTTCTTGTTTGCAGTGAGCTATTTAAGATTTTAAAACTTAATTTTGATTTTTAAATTGTGTTTTATACTCATATAATTTCTTGTAGGAATTGACATTTGATTGTTGTCATTTTAGATCCCAAGGGGAGGTGGTCGAAGCGGCCAGAAGAACCGAGCTTCCTCTAGCTCAAAGAAGAGGAAGATTGATTTTGGAGGTGCAACTGGGAGCTCTAAGGGTGGGCAGGAGGATTGAGAGACCCTCCTATGTACACTATCCATGATGTGGCATTTTGGCACGAGTTGCCATATTTTGTATAGGGCACTAGTTTCCATTGTATAGACATTGGGAACGATGTTCCATTTTTCACTAATGTTGTATATGATTGGAAATTTGTGTATATGAAAATATCATTTTGTACTTATTTATATTACTTTTCCTTTGATTACATATTTGCATACATTATGTTGAATGCAGTAGTAGATTGTAGTTGATGTGCTTGCAATACTTATTGTTGACGAAGTAATAAAGTCTATATGTTCACAATAAAATGCATAAAAAGTTTAACATTGTAGGTTAGTTAACAAAAAAAAATACACAATTGCATAGACATGTACAATAGAAATGATAATTTTAAATACCAAATACCCGATTTTGTAAATCATAGTGCAAATACCTAGCTTGGCCCTTCATCCCTCAACCCTTCCATTTCTTGTCTCAGCTTGTCATACCTAGTTTTGGCCTTGTTATTGCAGACCTAAACCCTAAGGACCTAGACCTAACTAGACACCTAACCTAAAACCCTAGCTTTATACCCTTCCAAACCCTTCCTCCCTTCGCCATCTCCTCACCTACCTGCTTACCTTTCCACCTCTCCTCTCTCATTTCCTAACCCTAAGATTCAAATATCATACTTCTATCCTCTACCTATAGGATCAAACCTTGGCCCCCTTTCAAAACCCCTTCTCTAGCCTAAGCATCCCTCCTAGGACTCTACATATCATTGACATTTCCAGCCATACATAAAAAGTTTTGACAGTGATCTACAAGTACATTTGCACTACTAAAATACCAAAAAGACCTCGAAAAACCATGTACGAGATACCATCTTTGTTGAGGACTATCATATAGGTACTTTTTGACACTCTTGGCTTGACTGGAAATTACTATTTGGAACAGTCATAGTAAAATTTGTCTTGTATTTTCATTTACCTAACAATTGTCTTCCTAATTGCAAACTTGAAATTGACATAGCTATTGCATCTTTACTTTGACTGGAAGTAACATTTTGGGAAAGTCATACTTGGCTGAAAGTTATCATTGGTTTGACAGTCTTATTCATTGTCCAAATTGGAATAGAAAGCACTTGTTTGCCTTTGGTATTTACATAGTAATCATTGTCTCATTTTGCAAGTTAGAAAATGATATTGGAATGATCTTCTCTTACCTTCTCTTACCATTTCATAGTATTGATGAGTTGAGAATCATATTGAACATGATTGTTGTTGGCTTGCATTTGTTGCATCTACTTGACAAACATTGATTTTGATAAATTTGACAAATTATATCATTTGAAGATGAAGTTGACATTTATTACTCTCATTGAATACATACATATTTGTTATGCTATTGTTGAGCACTTGCAATTTTAACGGTCTCTTGTACTTGTTGCTTTGGCATAAGATAACTGAAGTTTAAGGGTTAGCATCCATAACTTAGGGTTTATAAAAAATGAGGAAAACCTAACCCTAACTGAATTTTAAAGGTTAGCATGCATAACCTAGGGTTTAGAATCAATGAGGAAACCCTAAACCTAGGAGGGAAACCCTAACATCAATGCTACCTAACCATCTCTTGTGGCATCTTATAAAGTAACTTTTTGTTTACATATGAGCATGCCTAGGATTGTAGTCACATGTCACATATTCTTTATACACTAATCGATTGAGATACTCTTTACGGTTTATCATGCACAAATTGCACAAGTTGATGTAAATCAATGGGGAAAAATTTAACCCTAACGAGGAAACTATTTTGACTTGGTTGGAAATCATCTTAGTTTGACAGTCCTATCTTCATGAAAAGTAGATTGATTGGGGTCCATGCCAATGTATGTCAGTTGCAAAAGAGGTTGACTTTGTACGATATGATGATAACGTCCCATCAACACCACTAACATGCTTCAACCTCATGCATAATTTAAAGGAAAATTACATCCAATGTTATTCGCAATCACCCAACCAACCATTAAATAAAATATTGAATCATCCTATAGTGTTTGACCCCCCTCTTTCACAAGAAATATTCATTATGGTTATTGGCTTGCAAGCATATATTCTAGGTATATGTTTTATTCTAGCTACATATATTCTAGGTATATGGTCTATTGGTTTCTAGTTAAGTGAGACCAACAAATATTATTATCTAAACCTAATGAGTTCATAAAACTCTAGTTTGTAGGTGTATGTGTAAATGTGTAAACACTATTTTTTAGGTTTGTGGTTTGTAGTTCATGACACTATATTTTTTGTTATTTTTTCCTTTAGATCAGGTATATGGTCTAAGTGTATATAAACAAGTGAGACTAACATAGAATTTGATCTCTATGTATTTGAATTTCTTTCAATTCATGAAACCCTGGTTGGCTTGATACTTGTAATCCATGTATGTGTCTCTACTTCTATTTCATACAATTATTTGTTATACTTGTAATTCATAAATCCTTAGTTTCTTTGTTTTAGTGAAGGTACAAATATTCTTGCCTAAATGGTATATTGGTTTCTTGTTGAGTGACACTAACAAATCTAATTATCTAAACCTATTGAGTTCATAAACCTTGGTTTTTAGTTCTATGTCTAAAATGTGTGAACCATAGTTTTTAGGTTTGTGGTTTGTAGTTCATGAAACCCTAGCTATGTTGCAGTGTAGGTACATATCTTAAAGGTATATGGTATACTAGTTTCTAGTTGGGTGAGACTAACAAATATAATCATATAAACCTAATGAGTTCATAAACCCTAGTTTGTAGTTCTATGTCTAAATTTGTGAACCCTAGTTTTTTTCTACTTTTGCATGTAGCATAGGTGTATGGTTTAAGTATTTCTATATAAGTGAGACTAACATAGCATACGTTATCTATGTATGTGAACTTCTACTTCATAAAACCCTAGTTTTTAGTTATATGTGTAAATTTATAAACCCTAGTTTTTAGGTTTTTGATTTGTAGTTCATGAAACCCTAGTTTTTTTGCTATTTTCTCTAGTAGCTTAGGTATATGGTCTAAGTGGTTCTACATAAGAGAAACTAAAATAATACATCATCTCTATTTCTAGGAAATTATTTCAATCCATGAAACCCTAATTGGCTATATACTTGTAATTCATGTATGATTTTTTACTTCTAATTCATACAATTATGTGTTTCTACTTGTAATTCATGAAACTCTAGTTTCTTTGTTGTAGTGTAGGTACATAGCTTCTAGGTATATGGTCTATTGTTTTCTAGGTAATGGCATTCTAGGAGACCAGCGAAGTCTATGGTTCATCGATCTGACCTCCGGTTGCTAAGTTATGTCGAGTTGAGAGTCGCATGAAAATGTCATTCAAGGACACTTGGTGACTCTCGGTCCGGAAGCGAAAAACCAAATGGAGCAACAATATTGCATGTCGTTGAATATAGAAAGTGTGTATGGGAAATTCCAATATGGAAACACTACCAAGACTGGCATAGTGGAGGGTTTTGCAGACTTGACCCACCAATGCGAGAGTTGCATTGAAGGAAACTGAGCAAAACCCTAGTTTACGAAATTGATGCACAATGAAGTCACGTAGCCATGCAAATGCAGTGGAGAGGCCCCCTAGAGGTAATGGCATTCTAGGAGACCAACGGAGTTGAAAACTCATTGATCTGACCTCCGGTTGTCGAGTTATGTCGAGTTGAAAGTCGCATGAAAATGCCGTTCAAGGACACTTGGTGATTGTCGGTCTGGGAGTGAAAAAACAAACGGAGCAACAAGATTGCATGTCCTTGGATCCAAAAAGTGTGTATGGGAAATGCCGATATTGGAACACTACCAATACTGGCACGATGGAGGGTTTTGCAGAGTTGACCCACCAATGTGAGAGTTGCATTGAAGGAAACTGAGCAAAACCCTAGTTTATGAAACTGATGCACAATGAAGTCATTGGGCCATGTAAACATGATGGAGAGGACTCCTAGAGGTAATTGAATACCAGGAGACCAATGGAGTCGACGTATTGTCAATCCAACCTCTGGTTGACGAGTTATGTCGAGTTGAAAGTCGCATGAAAATGTCATTCAGAGACACTTGGTGACTCTCGATCTGGGACCAAAAAAACAAATGGAGCAACAAAATTTCATGCCGTTGGATCCAACAAGTGTGTATTGGAAATTTCGATATGGGAACACTGCCAAGACTGGCACCGTGGAGTGTTTTGCAAATTTGACCCACCAATGCGAGAGTTGCATTGAAGGAAACTGAGCAAAACCCTAGTTTATGAAATCGATTCACAATGAAGTCATTGGGCCATGCAAACATGGTGGAGAGTGGCCCTAGAGGTAATGGAATTCCAGGAGTCCAATGAAGTTGACGGCTCATCGATCCGACCTTCGGTTTTTTAGTTATGTCGAGTTGAAAGTCGCATGAAAATATCATTCAGGGACACTTGGTGACTCTCGGTCCGAGAGCAAAAAACAAAACGAAGCAGCAAGATTGCATGTCGTTGGCTCTAAAAAGTGTGTGTGTGGGAAATTTCGATATGGGAACATTCCTAAGACTAGCATGGTGGATGGTTTTGCAGAATTGACCCACCAATGTGAGAGTTGCATTGAAGGAAACTGAGCAAAACCCTAAATTACGAAACCGATGCACAATGAAGTCATTGGGCCATGAAAATGTGGTGGAGAGGGCCCCTAGAGGTAATGGAATTCCAGGAGACCAATAGATTTGATGATTTTTGGACCCCGACCTTGAATTGGCCCAGGTGTCCCTGAATGTCTTTTACAGGCCTACTACAACTCAACATAGAACATTGATCGGAGATCCGATCGACGAACCATCGGTTCCATTGGGATCATAGCATTGGATTATGGCCAAGGTGTCCTCTCCCCCCACCCAAATCCACACGGCCCAGGCATGCCTCCAGGCCAGATTATGGAAACTAGGGTTTCTCCCTAGTGGAGTGTAAGCGCAGTTACCCAATCTCATTCAATATAGCCATCTGGATCCTCTCTGTTGCTAATTTCCTCCATCAATATCTCATTCCTTGAATTTGGCAAGAAGTAACAAACCTTGGTTGATTTATTGTTTGACATTGTCTGTATATGGATGTTCATGCCAACAATTCAAGTTTGTGAAGTGATAGACCACAGAACCTGGTCTGTAATCCACGAATACATGACCACTAGTTCTTCTTGATTTCCCATCAAGTGTAATAAATTCACCCTCAACCACCATAGATACAATAGGAAATTCATTTCCTTCATCATCAATCAATGATCCATTTAGGATTTTCTTACCTCGAATGCATCGTTCCAACCAATAATCTGTGCCCCATTCATTTTCTTTCGGGGAAGAAACTACATATATGTGTCATGGTTGTACAAGATCTGAGAGATGGTCGTAGTCTATCGAAATCAGTGGCTGACCCTCCTATAAGTGGGTTGTTTCAATTACTACACATGGGTCTGCTGCAAGTGACACATGATCCCAATCATCAACCCAATCCATGCATTCACATTCATCCCATTCCCCACTGCTACAAGGGCTGCAAAAGGAAGCAAGTTTTCATGTCCATGTTTCAAATATGGGGTTGTTTGAGCTTCGAGCTGAATGAAATCCATGTGTTCCTTGTATTGTTTTACAAATATAGGAATAGGATTGATCTATGTGAACCACTTGCCAAAAACTCCTGACTAGCCTTCCTGCTCCTGTTGATGTATGTTGCACTTTAGTTCGGTCTGACATTATTGCAGAGTGCCATTGAACTATGGATTATGCATCTTTGATATGGGGGTTTCTTGTAAATCTCATATCCTCCCTTCATAGTGCGGTCTTGATGCATGCACCAGCCCCGTCATGCTCACCTTTTCCATGCTCGGTCTCAAAATATTTCCATATATGCGGCACATTGTAAGTCTTATGTAACATACTCATCCATTGGAAGACTCATGCAATTTTGAATTGGCCCGCACAACCATATGACCATATTGAATGCTGATCTATTTGTATATCTCCATCCTTTAGCTGATCATAGAAAATTCAAAAACAATGTTGCACATAATGCAGATCATGGCATCTATGATCACTTATGTAAAATTTTCTCTCCTTTTGTATTATCCCGTTGTTAATGCTACTCTCAGGGCCATGCGTATACATAATATGTACCATGATGCTGACTTGGTTGGAATGGTATTATTGACTTTGAATTTAATTTTGTGGCTGAAGGGTGCAGTTTTCTGCAAAATACACAATTGACAATATGGTCCCAACAAGAAAATTGTCCCTGCATTTTTTGTACTGCTCATCTTGCCATCGCGCTACATGAACATGTTGAACATACTGCTCAGTTTTCGTGTAGAACTCCGTAAAAAAATCACATACCCATACCTGTTTCCATTAAAACAAGGGTCGTATTAGAATGTGACCTTTAAATATTGGTTTCTTATTGAGTGACACTAACAAATCTAATTGTCTAAACCTATTGAGTTCATAAACCTTGGTTTTTAGTTCTATGTCTAAAATGTGTGAACCATAGTTTTCAAGTTTGTGGTTTGTAGTTCATGAAACCATAGCTATGTTGTAGTGCAAGTACATATCTTCTAGGTATATGGTCTACTAGTTTCTAGTTGGGTGAGACTAACAAATATAATGATTTAAACCTAATGAGTTTATAAACCCTAGTTTGTAGTTCTATGTCTAAATTTGTGAACCCTAGTTTTTTTATATTTGTGCATGTAGCGTAGGTATATGGTTTAAGTATTTCTACATAAGTGAGACTAACATAGCACATGATCTCAATGTATGTGAATTTCTACTTCATAAAACCCTAGTTTGTAGTTATATGTGTATATTTATAAACCCTAGTTTTTAGGTTTTTGATTTGTAGTTCATGAAACCCTAGTTTTTTTGCTATTTTCTCTTTTAGCTTAGGTATATGGTCTAAGTGGTTCTACATAAGAGAAAATAAAATAATACATCATCTCTATGTATGGGAAATTATTTCAATCAATGAAACCCTAATTGGCTATATACTTGTAATTCATGTATGATTTTTTACTTCTAATTCATACAATTATGTGTTTCTAATTGTAATTCATGAAACTCTAGTTTCTTTGTTGTAGTGTAGGTACATAGATTCTAGGTATATGATATATTTTTTTCTAGGTAATGGCATGCCAGGAGACCAATGGAGTCGACGACTTGTCGATTTGACCTCCAGTTTCCAAGTTATGTCGAGTTGAAAGTCGCATGAAAATGTCATTCAGGGACACTTGGTGACTCTCGGTCCGAGAGAGAAAAACCAAATGGAGCAGTAAGATTGCATGTCGTTGGCTTTGGAAAGTGTGCATGGTAAATGTTGATATGGAAACACTACTAAGACTGGCACAGTGGAGGTTTTTGCAGAGCTGACCTACCAATGTGAGAGTTGCATTGAAGGAAACTGAGAAAAACCCTAGTTTATGAAATTGATGCACAGTGAAGTCACTAGTCCATGCAAATGTGGTGGAGAGGGCCCCTAAAGGTAATGGCATTCCAAGAGACCAACTAATTTGACATCTCGTTGATCCGACCTCCGGTTTTCGAGTTATGTTGAGTTGAAAGTCGCATGAAAATGTCATTCAAGGATGCTTGGTGACTCTCGGTTTGGGAGTGAAAAACCAAACAGAGAAACAAGATTGCATGTCATTCGCTCCAAAAAGTGTGTATGGGAAATGCCGATATGGGAACATTTCCAATACTGGAACGGTGGATGGTTTTGTAGAGTTGACCCACCGATGCAAGAGTTGCATTGAAGGAAACTGAGCAAAACCCTAGTTTATAAAAAACTGATGCACAATGAAGTCACTGGGCCATGCAAACATGGTGGAGAGGGCCCCTAGAGGTAATGGCATGCCAGGAGACCAACGACATCGACGGCTTGTTGGTCCAACCTGTGGTTCCAAGTTATGTCGAGTTGAAAGTCACATGAAAATGTCATTTAGGGACACTTGGTGACTCTCAGTCCGGGAGCGAAAAACCAAATGGGAGAGTTGCATTGAAGGAAATTGAGAAAAAACCTAGTTTATGAAATCGATTCACAATGAATTCATTGGGCCATGAAAATGTGGTGGAGAGGGCCCCTAGAGGTAATGGAATGCTAGGAGGCCAACGAAGTTGACGGCTTTTCAATCCGACCCATGGTTGTCGAGTTATGTCGAGTTGAAAGTCTCATGAAAATGTCATTTAGGGACGCTTGGTGACTCTCGATTCGGGAGCAAAAAACCAAAAAGAGCAGCAAGATTGCATGGTGTTGGCTTTGACAAGTGTGTATGGGAAATGCAGATATGGGAACACTCCCAAGAATGGCACAATGGAGGGTTTTGCAGAGTTGATCGACCAATGCGAGAGTTGCATTTAAGGAAATTGAGAGAAACCCTAGTTTATGAAATTGATGCACAATGAAGTCATTGGGCCATGTAAATGTGGTGGAGAGGGCCCCTAGAGGTAATGGAATTCTAGGAGACCAACGGATTCAATGATTTTTGGACCCCAACCTTGAATTGGCCCAAGTGTCCCTGAATGGATTTTACAGGCCTACTACAACTTGACATAGAACGTTGACCGGGCATCTGATCAATGAATCATCGGTTCCATTAGGATCGTGGCACAGGATTATGGACAAGGTGTCCTCCCCCCCCCCCGAATTCCACACGGCCCAGGAATGCCTCTAGACAAGATTATGCAAACTAGGGTTTCGCCCTAGTGGAGTGTAAGCGCAATTACCCAATCTTATTCAATATAGCCATCTGGATCCTCTCTGTTGCTAATTGCCTCCATCAATCTCTCATGCCTTGAATGAGGTAAGAAGTAACATAACTTGGTTGGTTTATTGTTTGAAATTTTCTGTAGATGGATGTTCATGCCAACAATCAAGTTTGTGAAGTGATAGACCATAGAACCTGGTCTATAATCCACAAATACATGACCACCAGTTCTTCTTGATTTCCCATCTAGTGTAAGATATTCACCCTCAACCACCATCGATACAATAGGAAACTCATTTCCTTCATCATCAATCAATGATCCATTCAGGATTTGCTTACCTCGAAGGCATCATTCCAACCAATAATCTGTGCCCCATTCATTGTATTTTGGGGAAACAACTACATATATGTGTCCTGGCTGTACAAGATTTGAGATATGGTCATAGTCTATCAAAATAACTGGATGACCCTCCTCTAAGTGGGTTGTTTCAATGACTACACATGGTCTACTACAAGTGACACATGATCCCAATCTTTAACCCAATCCATGCATTCTCATTCATCCCATTTGCCACTTCTATAAGGGTTGCAAAAGCAAGAAAGTTTCCATGTCCATATTTCAAATAGGGGGTTTTTTGAGCTTCAAACTAAATGAAATCCATGTGTTCCTTGTATTATGTCGTAAATATAGGAACGGGATCGATCTATGTCAACCACTTGCCAAAAATTCCTGACTGGCCTTCCTGCCCCTGTTGATGTATGTTGCACTTGAGTTTGGTCTGACATTGTTACAGAGCACCATTGAACTATGGATTCTGCATATTTGATATGGGGGTTTCTAGCAAACCTCATCTCCTCCCTTCATAGCGTGGTCTTGATGCATGCATCGGCCCCGTCATGCTCACCTTTTTTGTGCCCGGTCTCGAAGTAGTTCCATATATGTGGTACATTGTAAGTCTTATGTAACATACTCATCCATTGGAAGACTCGGTCAATTTTGAATTGGCCTGCACAATCATATGACCATATCCAATGCTGATCCATCTGTATATCTCCCTCCTTTAGTTGATCATAGAAAATTCGAAAACAATGTTGCACATAATGCAGATCATGGCATCTGTGATCACTTATGTAAAAGTTTGTCTCCTTCTGTATTATCTTGTTGTTAATGCTACTCTCAGGGCCATGCCTATACATAATATTTACTATGATGTTGACTTGGTTGGAATGGTAGTATTGACTCTGAATTTCATTTTGTGGCTAAAGGGTGTAGTTTTCTGCAAAATACATAATTGAAAATATAGTCCCAATGGGAAAGCTGTCCCTGCATTTTTTGTACTGCTCATCTTGCCATCGCGCTACATGCACATGTTGAACATACTGCTCAATTTTCATGTAGAACTCCGTAAAAAAATCACATACATGTACCTGTTTCCATGAAAACAAGGGTTGTATTAGAATGCCACCTTTAAATAATGTATATGTAGAAACTAAATGTGCAAGAGGAAAAACATGCAATAATCATTTGCACCTGTGACTTCAACATTGCAATCTTTTTACTTTCCTTCGCACTATCTCATTGATAGGTTACGTACTTAAAGCTCTGCATCTCCATGGTCATACTACTAAATTGATGCTCATCGCTTCCATGAATGCAATGGTTCAAAAGAGAAAACCCACTGCACCTAGAACAATGCCCATATAGACATGATTTTCCATATTATTTTTGTCTTTCATGCCTTGGACACATGATGTTGATGATAAAATATCTTGATGCATTCGGTGGTATTACAGATTCATTGCAGCCCTGCTCAATGTTAGTATGGAAATCACAAAATATATATTTATACGTGTCATAAACATATTCATATTCTACATGGTATCTACAAAAACATGTGTTCCGATCAATGCATATACAAATGTACCATAGTTTACATTTCTCAAAGGACCTTTGGCCTAGGTTCAATTGTGTGTTCTCATTCCTGAATCTCTCATAGAGTTCAGTCTATGTTGTATCAAGGAAGTGTTTGACGTGGGGTTCAGGTTCAGTAGAACCTTTTCTCAGCTTTAGCACATCTCTTTGGTTAGATGAAGGTTTGGTATGACCATGCCAGAACTTTTGTACTAAGTCCTTAATAGCATTAATTAGCTTCATATCTCGACGAGGAAGCTTGCCAACAAAAGCCCAACAATCTTTTCCACCTAGAGTATGAATATTTTCTCTTATAACAGAGTACTTGTTAACAATTTTTATATTTAATTTAAGTATGTGAGAAGTGTGTGAAAGGAGGCAATGTTGTCATGTGGACTTGCTTACAACTGATTCTGATAACACACGACGAGCCACACAAAGATATTTAGTACGAGACATCTTCCCAATCGCATTAAAAGCATATTGGAGATTTCTAAAAATATGATTGTTAGCCTATGAACTTCTAACCATCTGTATGCCCAAAATTCTCCTAAAAACAACTAAACAATTTGACTTTAACAAACATAGTAATAATTGACATTTACCTGCATCGCCTTTGGATTCAAAAGATTCATTCATTAATTTGCTACATTTCCAATTGATAGTGCATTTGGGTAACTTACCTTCAAGACCTGCTAGACAACTTTCATCCACATGGATACGTCTTGGAGTCCTTTTTCTTACACTAGATAGTCTAGGTAGGGAAGGTGGACATGAGATACGAATCCCAGGGCTTCTTTGTTGTGGTGCTTCATTCACATGTTGGTCCATATTGGGACTATGCTCGACATGGATGTGGTCTTCTTGGAGAGATTGCAAATTAATCATTTCCCCTAGGTCCAACGCTTGATACTCGACATCTCTCAATATGCCTATGTCTTCAAGAGCTTCAGCATGGCTCATTGATGGATTATTGGTTGGAGACTATGTTGATGTTGGAATTTGAGTTGGGTCCATTGGACGCAACCACTTCACCCGTGGTTATAAACTAGAGGTTGTTATGTCATCAACTCTGTTAAGATCATTCGCAGTATCAATGGAAATGTCTAGACCATGTCTTTTCTCTGTCCATTTCCAACATGGCCTTTTCTCTTACCTCATTTTCCTTTTCAATGGGCATATTCCTTCTATTTTTTCTTACTCTGTTATGTGAGTTTCCCATTTCCAAAAGTTTCTTTATCAAAACTATGAGGTCTACCCCTGCATAAGAAGCAACAAATAAGGTATTAGTTCCATTATACAAGAAAGATGACGCATTCCAACATAATTAACTAAATTATAGATATGTTAGTATGGTAATTATTGGCATTGATACATAAACGTTGATTAAAGGTTTCTCTTTATTTTCGAACTAAAGTTCATTTCTATACTCTATTTGAGTCAAGTAAAGAAAGTCATGTTTGCAGGTATTACAACTATATGATTATGACTTCCTATGTGTTCAAAAAGTATTGGAAGTCACAAGAAGATGAGTGAAATGTTATTCATTTCCAACACCTTCGGACGAGATGACATTACACATAATATGCCACATTAGTTGTGAGGAAAGACACAAGTTGGTGTTTGGATTTCTTGGGAATAAATTGAATAAATTACACTCATTAAGTTACACTAACTAAAGAGAACAAATTGACCAATTACACAATGAGGAGGTTTCGAATCCCCCTAAAAAAGGAGAAAACATTGAGGTAGAGGCATCCCTTTCAAGCTCAAAGGCATGTTATTATAAATGTAGCAAGAAGAGGAGAGCATGGACAAGTTGGTGAACTATTGAACATGGACCCTCTCCCATTATTGATTCCAAGGTTTTTATACAAATTTAAGAGTATCAAGAGAGAACTTCATCTATGCCATCCTTTTGGGAATGNGTCTACATTGCATACTTCATCTTGTATAGAGAATATGGACAACTTGGTGAACTATTCAATATGGACCCTCTCCCATGATTGCTTCAAAGGTTTTTTTTTAAAATTGAAGAGTCTCAAGAGATAAATTCATCTATGCCAGCATTGTGTGAAATCAAACTATATTCATGTGCAAATGTATATTAGTTAACATTGCATACTTCATCTTGTATGGAGAATATGAGACTTGTTTATATGTGAAGTTGGGAATTCTTCTTGTGAAATTAATTGTTGTCTATGAGAGAGATATTGTTGTAGGCATATGATAAAACATAAATCAATGAAATGATTTGAAATCTTTTGAAATAAAACAATTATTTACAATTCACCATACCTATTCAAAATGAACTCTTCTTGTAGTGAAAACTTGGATTTTGAATGTATCCACTAACTTCCAATACCATTGAAGATGTTTGTTAGATTCCAAGAGTGATCTTCTATCCAATAGATCAAAGAGTGTCCAATTGATGATTGAGTGTGAGCCAAATTGAAAAGTTTAGGAGCACGAAACACGCGAACAGTTGTATAAAACCTGTAAAAATTGGTAGCAACCTCAAGAATCCAGATCTCTTTTTTTTAACTAGCAACAGGTATGCGAACATGTATTTATGAGAGTGCACACATGTATAAGGGTGCGCATGCATATCATTGCATATGTGCGCTGCTGCCTAACATTTACAACATTTACTCACTAACGTTTATCCATTTAATGACTAACGTCCTTCAACAATGTCTTGGTATTCACACATGTACAAGTATTTTACAATATAGTCTTCACCACTACTTTCTTCTTACACCCGTGGCTTCCATTATGAGGTCTTAGGCTCCTTACCTATTGCTAGTGGAGGGTAAGGGAGGCCTACAACAATGACCAATGATGGGTGTCAAATTTTAACAAAGGTTTAGTCATGACCATGGTCAATAACATGTGGCCTCAATCCCTAGCACAATAATAGCGACAGTGGTGACCATGGTCACGACAATAGGAACAATGGAGACCATAGTAAATAACACCATTATCAATAACACCATTATCAATAACACAATCATCATCATCATCATCATCCTCATCCTCATCATCGTAATCATCATCATCATCATCATAATCATCGTCATCATAGTCATAGTCATCGTGGTCATCATCATCGTGGTCATCATCATCATCGTCATCATCATCATCATCATCATCAACACCACCATCATTATTCATCATCATCATCATTGTCATCATCATCATCATCATCATCATCATCATCATAGTCATCATCCTCATAATCATCATTGTCATCATCCTCCTCCTCATCATCATCATTGTTCATCATTGTCATGGTCATTGTCATCATTCCATTGAAAATGCTTGAAAATAAAATAAAATAAAATTTTCAACTAAACCTATCATCATCACCATCATCATCATTGTTCCTCATCATCATCATTGTTCATCATTATCGTCATCGTCATCAACATCATCAACATCATCATCGTCATTGTCATCGTCATCAACATCATCATTATCATCATCGTCGTAATCATCATCCTCCTCCTCCTCATCATCATCATCCTCATCAACCTCATCCTCATCATCATCATTGTTCCTCATCATCGTCGTCGTCATCCTCCTCCTCCTCCTCATCATCTTCATCACCGTCATTGTTCATCATCGTCATCGTCATCATCATCATCATCATCATAGTCATCATCATCATCATCATCATCATCATCATCCTCATCTTGATCATCATCATCATAGTCATCATCCTCATCATCATCATTGTCATCATCATCATCATCATTATCATCGCCATCATAGTCATCATCATCCTCATTATCATAATCATCATCACCATATTCATCGTAGTCATCCTCATCATCATCATCATAGTCACCATCTTCATCATCATCATTGCCATCATCCTCATCATCATCATCATTGTTCCTCATCATCGTCGTCATCATATTCATCCTCATCATCATCATCATCATCATCATCATCACCATCATTATTCATCATGATCGTCATCATCATCACCATCATCATCATCATCATCAACATCCTCATCCTCATTCTCATCATCATAGTCATCATCCTCGTCATCCTCATCATCATCCTCCTCTTCCTCCTCATCATCATCGTAGTCATCATCCTCATCATCGTAGTCATCATCATAGTCATCATCCTTATTGTTGTCGTCATGATCATCATCATCCTCATCCTCATCCTCCTCCTCCTCCTCCTCCTCCTCCTCATAGTCATCATCCTCATTATCATCATCATTATCATCATTGTCATAGTCATCATCATCGTAATCATCATCATCATAGTCATCATAGTCATCTGCATCATCATCATAGTCATCATCCTCATCCTCAACATTGTCATCATCATCATCACCATCATTATCATCATCATTGTTCCTCGTCATCGTCGTCATCATCATCCTCCTCCTCCTCCTCCTCCTCATCACCATCATTATTCATCATCATCGTCATCTTCGTCATCATCATCATCATCATCATAATCATCATCATCATCATCATAATCATCATCCTCATCATCATCATCATCCTCATCCTCATCCTCATCATCATCATCATCATAGTCATCATCCTCATCATCCTCATCATCCTCCTCATCATCATCATAGTCATCATCCTCATCATCATCATCCTCATCATCCTCCTCATCCTCATCATCATCATAGTCATCATCCTCATCATCATCATCATCATCGTCGTCATCCTCATAATCATAGTCATCGTCCTCATCAACATCATTGTCATCATCATCATCATCACCACCACCATCATATTCATCATCATAGTCATCACCATCCTCATCACCAAAATCATCATCATAATTATCGTCATCCTAGTCATAGTATTCATGATCATCATCATCATCATTATTATCGTCATCATCATCATCATCATAGTTAGCATTGTCGTCGTCGTCGTCGTCATCATCATCATCATCATTTTTCATCATTATCATCATCATCATCATCATCATTATCAACATCATCATCTTCATCATCGTAATCATCATCATCATCATAATCATCGTCATCATATTCATAGTCATCGTGATAATCATCATCATCAACAGCAACAACATCACCATCATTGTTCATCATCATCACCACCACCACCACCACCACCATCACCATCATCATCATCATCATCATCATCATCATAGTCATCATCATCATAATCATCATTGTCATCCTTCTCCTCCTCATCATCATTGTTCATCATCATCATTATGGCCATCGTCATCATTCCATTGAAAATGTTTGAAAATGAAATCAAAGCAAAGTTTCAATTAAACCTATCATCATCATCGTCGTCATCATCGTCATCATCATTGTTCCTCATCATCGTCGGCCTCCTCATCATCGTCATCATCATCATCAGCATCATCACCATCATTGTTCATCATCATTGTCATTGCCATAGTCATCGTCATCATCATCATTATCATCCTCATCCTCATCCTCATCCTCATCATTGTCATCATCCTCATCATCATCATTGTTCATCATCATCGTCATGGTCATCATCATCATTCCATTGAAAATGCTTGAAAATAAAAGCAAAGCAAAGTTTCAACTAAACCTCATCATCAATGTTCCTTGTCATCGTCATCATCATCATCATCATCATCATCATCATCACCATCATTGTTCATCATCATTGACATCATCATCATCATCCTCATCCTCATCCTCATCCTCATCATCATAGTCATCATCCTCATCATCGTCATTGTCATCATCCTCATCATCATCATCACCATCATTGTTCATCATCATCGTCTTCGTCATCGTCGTCATCATCATCATCATCATCATAGTAATCATCCTCATCATCATCATTGTCATCCTCCTCCTCCTCCTCATCATCATTGTTCATCATCATCATCATGGTCATCATCATCATTCCATTAAAAATGCTTGAAAATAAAATCAAAGCAAAGTTGAAACTAAATCCATCATCATCATCATTGTTCCTCGTCATCGTCGTCATCATCATCATCACCATCATTGTTCATCATCATTTTCATTGTCATTGTCATCATCATCCTCATCATCTTCATCATCATCATCATCCTCATCATCATCATAATCATCATCTTCATCATCTTCATTGTCATCATCCTTATCATCATCATCACCATCATTGTTCATCATCATCGTCGTCATCATCATCATCATCATCATCATCATCCTCATCATCATCATCATAGTCATCATCATCATCCTCATCCTCATCCTCATCCTCATCCTCATCATCATAGTCATCATCCTCCTCCTCCTCCTCCTCATTATCATCCTCATCCTCACTCTCATCGTCATCATCATAGTCATCATCCTCATCATCATCATTGTCATCTTCATCATCATCATTATCATCACCATCATAGTCATCATCATCCTCATCATCATAATCATCTTCATCGTAGTCATACTATTCATGATCATCATAGTCATCATCATCATCATCATCATCATCATAGTCATCATCATCATCATCGCCATCATCGTCATCATCATCATCATAATTGTTCATTATCATCGTCATGGTCATCATCATCATCATCATGGTCATCATCAACATCATCATCCTCATCATCGTAATCATCATCATCATCGTCGTCGTCGTCATGATAGTCATAGTCATCGTGATCATCCTCCTCTTCCTCCTCCTCATCATCATCACCATCATTGTTCATCATCATCGTCATCGCCATTGTCATCATCATCCTAATCATCATAGTCATCATCCTCATCATCATCATTGTCATCCTCCTCCTCCTCCTCATCATTGTTCATCATCATCGTCATGGTCATCATCATCATTCCATTGCAAATGCTTGAAAATAAAATCAAAGCAAAGTTTCAACTAAACGTATGCATGCATGTGTGTTTAACGCGTACGCACTCAAAAGTGTGATCACGCTTCTAGTGCATGTGCGTTACATTTTAAACTACATGCATGCGTGATTTAAATTTAGAATTTCGGCAAGCACCTTTTTTCCAACCTTCGTGGTGGATGACTTGGTTGATTTGGTTTTAGGTTCGAGTTTCCAAACCAAGTGGTTTGGACTATCTTATGACAGAAAACATGTTTTGTACCACTTCTCCTATTTCGTGCATGATTTTGCTTATGCCACACTTGTCCACTGCTAATGAAAATTCACACACTTGTGTAACTCTATCTGTAGATTCTGAATATGTAATTTTATTTAAATCTATTATCTTTTTCTATTTTTTATTTAATTTTTAATGGACTAACGTCAATCTAACACAAACGTTAGGCTATTTGCTTCGGCTATAACTTTTGATTGGCTCACCTATTTAGAAAACGGAAAAGAATCCACACAAGAAGACACAAAGACCTACATCCTAAAAAAAGTATCGTTCATTGACTATGTTAAGACCAAGATATTGTGGACCAACTCTCGACCTTGTCATTTTAGGGCGTCACTGACTTAATTATATATATATATATATAACATAAATAAATATGGAAAAACAACGCTGTACTAGACACACCTGTTATCTACAACTCTATATAATTTTTTTCACAAAATTCCACCATTTGCATACCAAACAAGTGGATCAACACAAACATATTCATTAGTAAACTGAAATAAAACAATACGCAAGTAAACCTTATTTATGTTACAAAAAGGAAACTGCTTTAGTTAACGTAATTAGAAATTATGTAATACTAATCATTGGACTGTTTCTTTTTCTGCTAACCATTAACTGTTAGTAAACCGCAGATTCAACATTTTATGTTATCTCAAAATTTTAAATTTTTGTGACAATTTGGGGTTTTGGCATCTAGGGTTTGTACACTATCTTTAAAGTTACATGCAAACCATTATATGAGTTATGAACATTAAAGAAACTTGAAACCTGTAAACACATAACAAACCAATCAGTATAAAGGCACAAAATATCCGTTTGGGATATTACAGTGGTATCATAGCATGTTCTTGGATATCTATAGGCTTGAACACGAAGACAATGAGAAGGATATTGACTGAAAATTTGTAGAGGTTAGAAATATTGCAGCACTTGCCTCGATATCAGGAATATCTATCCTTGGGTAATGAGGCATGTGCAACATTGTCCTTTCAAGGCTATTACACCATCAAATTCGAGATCCAACCCAAGGATTTGGATGAGGATCTCCTTGAAAACATAGTTGGAGGACTGGAGAAAGGTGAGAATGAAGTACAAGTTTATGGTGAGCTTGATTTGGAGTTAACAATACATGATGAGGATGTGCATCAGGAGGCAACATTAGAGCCATCCTATGAGTCTAGCGACACCAATGCATTTGATAGTCATATTGTGGATAGGCCATGTGATGCGTTAGGGTTGGTACACTCTTCATCACCTACAGTAGGAGTTGAGACACTTATGACAGAAATTAAAGGAAATTTCAACTCAAAATGGGCCTCCTAAGGAAAATTAATAAAATAATTGTTAAAATAATAAAATAATATTTATTAATTTTGGAGGAAGAAAAGAAAAAACTACTTTTTTGTTCGTATTTTCGACATATCTCCCTGTGTTTTTACTCAAATTTCGATCGGGAGATCTCGTTCGATGTGGAATTAAATTTTGCATCCAACGAGTACCCACTCGACATACTTTTGATGGGCCCCACTACCCCAAAAACAAGAAATACCTAAAAAATTATTTATTATTTTTGGGGTAGCGGGTCCCGTCAAAAGTATGTTGAGTGGTTACTCGTTGGATGCGGAATTTAATTCCACATCGAACGAGATCTCCCGATCAAAATTTGAGTAAAAACACAGGGAGATATGTGTTTAAGAGGTGCTCCACTTTATGGCAAGTAGATGGAATCTAACTTTGAATCCTGGGCTTACTTAGCATTCATGCTAACGCAGAAAGATTACTGGTTCTTACAGGTTTACAGGTATGATCGAACAAGTAAACGTTTTAAATTCATAAAGTATCAAGAAGTTCTTCTATTTGCAATTAAAATGCTTAGTAGATAAGCTGATAAATTCCAAGCAACTTCAATGAGGTAAAGTAGTTTGTTTTCTCCAGTTATTCTTGTAAGAAAGGTTCAACTAAATCAGTTCCTTTATTTATCGAACTTAGCGATAGTAAAGATACTTACTGTGGCTCTAAACTTGTAATCTTTGTTGCCTAGTAACTTCTACTTTGATATGCATATCTTGAAATGTTATACTTATTGTACCATTGTTTTTTTATACATGGAAGAGCTTTGATCAATACTGATAGTAGGACTCTCATTAGAATATAAAATTCGATTTCCTTTTTAACCTACTAGTATAGTAAGTATCTACTTATTACTTATATGTATAAATCAATTACTCATTAACAGGTTATTAGCTTACTCGTTAATGTCGTACTGCATGTACTATTATATCAAATACATCATCGTATTATTTACTTGAGTATCAAGCTGATCGATACTTACATTCTGTAGTGAATCTTACAGCCTGTAAAACTTCTTGTTATTATAAGTTTGTTTAGTGTAAAAATAACTGCATTGTTTCACATGGAAAACTATTTGCATTTATTTTTTAAATCTAAGTCAATCCATGTTGTTCCAATGATTATGGACTTGAGTAGGATTATTCCAGTATAATTTTTCATTACTACTATAACGCCTTTCTTATATTAAGTTACTGTCTATAACAGCTTTTAAGATAGATATTTCTATAATGATCAACATTTATCCTATGCTAAGTTCAAGTTATCTTGTATAAACACAATATTATCTTACCCATAAATAATCATGGTAAATCACTAGCAATTGACTAGTTGAGAAGCAACTAGTGTTTATGCAAGTCTAAACCAAATTTGATCTTTGTAAAAGAATTTATGAAAATACTCTTTTACTATGCTATCCAACTTTATAATTTTATTACCATTTGAATTATTGATTTTAAAAGGGTTATAAACATGCATAAACCACAATGTTTATAAACATAGAAAATTTATAGTTAGTTCGAAGGTTCTAAACCATTCGACTTGGACTTTTCCATATATCAAATGGTTACTACACTTTGCTAGGGTCAACGTTGATAAAAAATATGGTTTAACAAAACACCCATATCGTATTATCGACATTATGATATAATTTGATGATGATTAGCGATGAGATATTTATATGTGCAACATCATAGTTTAAGCATAGTTTGATATTAAATCATTATGTAAATAATTGAAATTATTGAAATGCAAGTGCATTTTAGGACTCGACCCATGCATTGTTTGATTTTTTTGTGGGCACATGGTCACCTCCTAACTGTGTACTAGAGATATAAGATCATTGCAACCCTAATACTTTTTCATTCTTCCTCCACAGTTTGCGCTGGCCTTTGGGCTGCTCTACAAGGTTTTCATGGCGGCCATAAGTTTTCCTCTGTTCCAGCTTGCCCTGAGTCTTGGGTTAATGTTGCTTTAGCCTCCAGTATTCGGTCTTGTTGCCATTTCTTCATGACTATGGGTTTTTCACTCTGCAAGAGTTTGTTGAGTTTCGTTGTACTTGGATTGCGGCCTGTTCATAGCTCCCTCTTGTCTTTTCCGTGGCCTGTCACTGCATGATAAGTTAAGCTTTTACGTGCTCTTGGATTATGCTTTGCCATCATCGCAAGGTTGGGAGATTCGTATGAGCAGTTTGAAGTTAGTGACAGTCTCTCCGTTAGTTTGCTCGACATTCTTATTTAAGGTAATTGTTCAATATTATTTTCCACATAGAATTTATACTGCATAGTAGTTGTTACAGTAGGGTTTACAATATTTTAAGAAATTTGTAAATAAGGATCCGCATTGTAAACTCTTTGCAGGAACTTGAGATAGTGTTTGCATTCTATGATGAAGTAATTGTTGGCTGTCTTTGAAGGCCGTGTCTCCAAACTGGTAAGCCATGAGTTCATCGTTTGGGTTCTTGCCCTACTTGTATTAAGGTTTTCAATGGGAAACCCTGAGTTGGAAGCTTGTCTAGCTTCATCTTTAGCTATGCGGTTTCTTTTAAATGTTAATGGGTTCTATATTGTTTACAAACCCTCGCTTCGTCGATGGTAGTCTCGGCCGTGAGATGGGTCTTGTATTTAGTTTAGATTTTCAGCCTTATGGCATGTTAATTTAAAACAATGGTTTTTCTAAAAATATTTCTTTCGAGCTCGGACTTGCTTGCAGAAATGCTATTTTTGTGACTCTGTGTACTTAGGTTTTTTACCCTATTTGACTGTGAATGAATATTATTACTATTTAATATATTTCATAATAGATTTTTGTTAATGTATTAAGACTGTCACTCAGTCATGGTATAATTTATAAAGTTTATTTGTTTGCTTAGGAATATGAGCTAAGGTTGTTCTTGAATGAAACCCTTGTTAAATAAATCTTTCAGTTTATTTTTAATAAGTTATGTTACTTGTTAAATTTGTTTTGAATTAGGGTTACATGTGTGATATGATAATTTCCAGTAAACATTACATTTGTCTTTTTCATTTGTCCTTAATGGACTGCAAATACTTTCTATTAGTTTAATTGTTTATTAATAAAATAATCCCAGGAATTGGATTATAGCTTAAATGTTTGTCATTCGTAAATATAATATTTGTTTAGGGTTTCGACCCTGTAGTTTACTTTTACAGGTATAACCTGTTTGCAAATTTAAAAACTGTTCTTTTCATAAATAGACATTTATTTATATGTTAGTTATTATCATATTCTTATCATTTTATTTAATAAATGACAGATATGGTTTACTCAGAGTTCTTTGAAACAAATATACTTCAACTCTATAACTTAGTTTATTCTTTATAATTTAATTATTTTAATAATACCCTACTTGGTTTCTAGTATTTAGTAGACTTAGTTTAGTTGATATTATTAATAAATAAAAATAAGTATTTGTAGTTTATTACTTTATTTAACTGAATATAATAAAGTAGCTTGACACTAATATTTCTATTGCATTGCTAATAGTTATAAGTAAACTTAAAATAATATACAAATAACATAAGACAGTTTATCCTCCAGCATAATTTAACTTAAATAAAAGGAAAGTAATCTACTGTCTATACACACAACATCTTATCTACTCGGATATTTTCTTAACATAACAATCTTTCTACCTGTACTAGGTTACTACTATTTCATTATCAATATATTTACATAAACAACGAACATAGATAACCAGGTCATTATAATTTTTTTAATTATAACTTACATTCTGAAACAAATTACTCTGCTAATATGAAATGCAGAACCACATATAATCTATTCAGTCTCTTAACATTTTCTTCATCTATTGTAAATACTCTATCTATGCTGGAGTACAGCCTGGTCCTTCCAGGCATGGAAAAACACAGATTAGAATTATTCTCCATCTTAACACATTACTACTTTAGATTCATTTCTTCAGTAATCTAAAAGATTCTAACTCTAACATTTTAAAAATAAATATTTAACGTTCATTTAACAGTCAAATTCAGATTTAACCATCTAACACAATAAAAACAAAGTAGTGTAGAACCTGATTAAGATAGAAAACAACAGCGTTATGAGGATGTTTCTCCCTACCAACTCCTGGAGAGCGCTCAAACAACGCTTCCTCAGGACCCCCAAGCTTGTTCCTGGTCTTCTTAGCTGAGAATTGGTGGAGCATGCAAATGATAAACTAGTCCAATGACTCAGTAAACATTCTGCACTTAGCAGTAAGATCCTTCAGCTGAAAAGTTGCACTAGATCACTTAGCATTTATCCACTCAAACTTTTTCCACAATTCCCTTCCATTGAATTTCTTTGAAGTACATTCACCTGAATGATCACTTCTCTAGAATGAGTAGCCTCAGCTCTCTTCAATGGGTATTTTTATAAATATTTCCTAGGTCTTTTTGGTCAGTTATCATTAATTGATCCACTTGCTCTGATCCCACTTTCTTGGGGGATCATGACCCCAAATGTAGGGAGGTTGCCACCTGCAACAGTTGGAAGTGGTTTGAGGATGCTGCCACATGTCTATTTGCTATCCACCTAGTCTCCTCCACCAATTTGACCAGTAAACACTCTTTTAATAGCTCTCCTAAGCTGTTGTCTCTACCTTTATTTATTTATAATTAAAATATTCAGAATTACATTAAATATCCTTGACTCTGCTGAGTCATCAATTACAACTTAGCATAAAATTTAACATATTGTATTTAAATAAAATCAAATAAGATAACATTTTTTTTTTTGCAAAATTGGGGCATGTGACATACACACCCCCTTAGAACATAACATCATCCTCGATGTTATTTATTCTTCATTCTCAGAATTCCCCTGGAATAGAATTGGATATGCATCTCGCAAATTACTTTCCAATTCCTAGGTGGCTTCCTCTGGACTAAGGTGCTTCCATTGCACCTTCACCTGTCCAATGGTGCGGTTCCAAAGTGTGATCTCCCTCCGCCTGAGAATACAATCCGGTTCCACCAGAAAATCTCCTTCTGATTCCATCTATACATCATTCCAGTTAACAACATGAGTAGCATCATGAACATATTTCTTTAATACAGAAATGTGAAAAACATTATGTACTCTTAAATTTGGTGGTAATGCTATTTGAGAAGCTACTTGTCCAATACTGGACAATATTTCAAATGGACCATAGTATCGAGGTGCTAGTTTTTCACAACTCCCCAATCTCAAAGAGCTCGTTTTGGGCCTCACCTTGATGAACACATGTTCACCTACCTGAAACTCCTTTGGAGTTATTTTAAGGTCTGCTTGACTTTTCTGTCGATTCTGTGCAACTTTCAAATTATCTTGCACCTGTTTTACAATTTCTTCCATTTCCTTTAACAGTTCAGGACCTAATACTAATCTATCCACTGGATTACTCCAAGAGATAGGAGTATTACATTTCCTTCCATACAAAATTTTGAAAGGACTAAATCTGGCTGATGCCTGAGAATTATTATTATAAGCAAATTCTACCAGATGCAAATAATCCTCCCATTTACTTGGCTGGTCTTTCACATACATTCTTAATAAATCTTCCAGTACTTGGTTTACTCTTTCAGTTTTTCCATATGTTTGAGGATGGAACGAAGTACTAAAATTTAAAGGAGTGTTTAATCCTTTAAACAGATATTTCCAAAAGTTACTTGTAAATTTATGATCTCTATCTAAGATTATAACTTTCGGTATTCTATGTAGTCAAAAAATTTGTTTTAGAAAGATATCAGCTATGTTTGTAGCTTTGTATGTAGTTTTAATAGGTATAAAGTGAACTTCTTTACTTAACTTGTCGACCACTACCATGATAGAATCATTCAGATTTTGATTTCTAGGAAATCCAGTAATAAAATCGAGACTAATTATCTCCCATTTCCAGCTAGGAATAGGTGATGGCTGAAGTAATCCGGCTGGGTGTTGATGTTCAGTTTTCACCTGCTAACATTCAAAACACCTAGCAATATATTCTGCTAATTCAGTCTTCATATTTGGCCAAAAATATTCTTTTCTTAACATAGTTATAACATTTTGATAGCTTGGATGACCTCAGTATGGAGTTTTATGAATTTCATCCAAAATTAACAGCTTAACTTTAGGTACGTTAGATACATACATTCTATCTTTATACAGTAAAAATTCTTTTGCATTCAAACTGTACCCTTTACTTAATCTTTCTGTTGGATTTTCTTTCGTGTTAACTTGTAAATTTTGGTAAATTTCATCTTGTTCTATTCCTGCTTTAAGCTATTGATCCAAATCTGTAGTATAAGTGTTGATAAATGCTGCAAAATTCAACCTTGCATTCCTACTTAATGCATCAGCAACTTTATTTTTTTTACCTTTAATATGTTGAATTTCGAAATCATACTCACTTAGGAAAGCTAGCAACCTAGCTTGTTTGGCATTTAGATTAGGATGATCTAACAAAAACTTTAATCCTTTATTATCAGTCATTAAAATAAATTTTCTGCCAATTAGGTGATGTCGCCCCATCTTTAGGGCATGTATAACAATAGCTAATTCCAGATCATAAGTTGCATAATTCTTTTCATGAATTTTTAATCTTCTAGACTCATAGGAAATAACATGCCCTTCTTGAGTCAGAACACCGCCTAAGCCATCATTGCAGGCGTGAGTGCACACTACAAATTCTTTATTTGGATTAGATATTTTTAAAATAAGTGTGATGGTTAATAAAGTTTTTAACTTTTTAAATCTTTCCTCACATTTCTGGTTCCAATCAAACTTCTTTCCTTTCTTTTGCAAGGAAGTTACCGGATTCACTATCCTCGAAAAACCTTCAATGAACCTCCGGTAGTAACCGGTAATTCCCATGAAAGATCAAACATCAGTTACATCCTTTGGAACCGGCCAATCTTCTATTGCCTTTATCTTTTCGGGATCTATTGAAATCCCTTCCTTGGTCACCACATGACCTAAGTACTGAATCTTATCCTTGAAGAAATCACATTTACTAAACTTTGCATAGAGTTGATGATCTCGTAACTCTTGCAAAACAATTTTTAAATGTTCTTTATGTTCTTCTTCATTTTTTGAATAGATTAAAATGTCATCGATAAAAACGACCACAAACTTATCTACATACTTATGCATAACATTGTTCATTAAACACATAAAAATAGTTGGGGCATTAGTAAGCCCGAATGGCATGACGACAAACTCATAATGGCCATATCTAGTTCTAAAATCCGTTTTAAAGATGTCTTCATCCTTAATCCTAACTTGATGATATCCAGACCTTAAATCTATTTTTGAAAACACCGTGGCTCCACGTAGTTGATCAAACAGATCATCTATGCGGGGCAATGGGTATCAATTTTTAATGGTCATCTTATTCAACTGACGGTAATCTATGCAAAGTCGCATGGTTTCGTCCTTTTTCTTAACAAAGATGACAAGTTCCCCCCAGGGAGACACACTAGGTTGAATACACTTTTTATTAATTAGTTCTTTTAATTGATACTTTAATTCGTTAAGTTCAAGTATGTTCATTCGATAAGGGGCCTTTGAGCTAGGTACTGCACTAGGTACCAGCTCAATGGTAAAATCCAGTTCCCTTTTTGGAGGTAGTCCCAGAATTTCTTCCGGAAATACATCAACATATTCTCTTAAGACTGGTATGTCTTCCAATTTTAATTTATCTATCTTATTTAGATTCTCCTCATCAATTATTGTTACCGCATAAGCTTTGCAATCCTTCCTAACAACTCTCTTAAGCTCTAGAGCAGAAATCTGCCTTATGGTGGTTTTTCTAGGGATTCCTTTTACACTTACTGGTTTTCCATCACTGTTTATACATGTAAAGGTTTTATCATAACAATTTAAATTTACCTTATGTTGTTCTAACCAATCCATACAGATGAGTAAATCATAAGAACCAAGAGGTAATACATTAAGCTTCAAAACAGTTTCAAAATGATCCATAACTACTGCACATTCTTTTTACAAAACAAGTTACCTTTCTTTTAGCACCAGTGGCTAACTGAACTAACCAAGAATTTTCAAATTTTTCAATAGGTAACTTACATTTTTCTACCATTTTAAGTGCAATATAACTGAGACTAGCTCCTGGATCAATTAAAATAGTTATAGGGGTTTGATTTATCATACCTTCTACTTCCACCATGGAAGTTTGATATTCTACTTGTCGATTCTCCAAGGCTACATTGATTCTGGGCATAGTCCTCACTAATTCTCCAATAGCCATCTTCTCCTGTATGGTATGAATATTACTGACAGTCTTTTTTGGATTAGGACAGACTGAAGCAAAGTGTGGCCCATTACACTCCCAACACTTTATAGGTTCTTTGCATTCAAAGTTCTTGGTGTAATTACCATGGTTATTAGAAAATTCTTTACCCTTAGAATTATTCTGATTACTTGGTTAATTATTCTTATTTCCTGGGAAATTTTTGTTAGGAAAATTTCTAGCCTTATTGTTCTTAGAATTTCTGTTGGGCACAAATTCTTTCTTCTTTTGATCATACTGGTTATTATTCTTCTTGGCCTTCCAATTGGCCATGCTTTCCTTCTTTTGATTCTATTCATAATAGAAGTTGGCTTTCCTCATAGCTTCTTCCAAAGTCTTTGGATTGTCGTATTCAATCCTATCGTTAATATGATAAGGTAGACAGTTGAAGAATTACTATACCTTTGGTTTTTCATCTACAAGGTATGGCACATACCTAAGTAGACTTAAAAACTTGCTGTTTAGATCTTTCATTGTCATTGATCCTAATTTAAGCTCATAAATTTTTTTTGCTCTCTCTTCATAGTATTGCTCAGACAGAAATTTCTTTTTGAAGTACCTCTTGAAGGTACTCCAGTTTACATTATTCTCTTTTATTTCCTTAACTCTCTTCAAGTCCTGCCACCAAATGCCAGCCTTTGCTGAGAGATTGTAGATAGCCATTCTAGCCTTTAATTGGTTAGAATAGTTATATATCTGGAAGTAATTCTTCATCCCAGATAACTAGGATTCCGCTTCCTCCCCCTTCTCAGTCTCTCCATTAAATGTTGGTGGTTTTATCTTTTTAAATTCCCCAGAAATTTCCTCATAAGATTTGTATTTCCTCTTTTTAGTGTACTAGTTGTCATCACTACTATCACTAGTAGAATGGAAATTTTGTTGTTCACCAAACACCTCTGAAGATGAACTGCTTTCATTTTTAGTATGTTTCATCTTTTTAAATTTATGTTGATGACTTGTATCTTCTGATTCAGTTCTTTTACCCCTACCCTTAGTTTGAAACCTTTCTATTAGGATCTGATTCAGCTCCTCCTAAGCCCTCATAATCCTTTCATTCTCTCATTTTACAGATTCCATTTCAGATTTTAGGTCTTTTACTGTTTGTAACAGTTCTAAGGAATTGGTAGTTAAATCTTCTGGTATAGGATCTCTTGGTAAATTTTCTGGTTCAATAAATGGAGATTCCTCCTCTGTGTATTCCTCCAGCCTTTCCATATTTGTTTGTTAAATTCAGAAACAATTTCTCTATTGAATAGCATTTAAAAGAAAATACATCAGCATAATAATTCAATTTACTATTTCATAAAAGCTATTTGGGCTTCATCAAGGCCTAGTGTTTGAACCTTATGCTCTGATACCACATGTCAAAACCCCAAATTTTCACAAAAATTTAAAATTTTGAGATAACATAAAATGTTGAATCTACGGTTTACTAAAAGCTAATGGTTAGCAGAAAAAGAAACAGTCCAATGATTAGTATTACATAATTTCTAATTACGTTAACTAAAGCAGTTTCATTTTTGTAACATAAATAAGGTTTACTTGCGTATTGTTTTATTTCAGTTTACTGATGAGTCTTCTTTATGGCAAGTAGGTGGAATCTAACTTTGAATCCTGTGCTTACTTAGCATTTATGCTAACGTAGAAATATTACTGGTTCTTACAGGTTTACATGTATGATCGAACAAGTAAATATTTTAAATTCACAAAGTATCAAGAAGTGTTTCTATTTGCAATTAAAATGCTTAGTAGATAAGCTGATAAATTCCAAGAAACTTCAATGAGGTAAAGTAGTTTGTTTTCTCCAATTATTCTTGTAAGCAAGGTTCAAATAAATAAGTTCCTTTCTTTATCGAACTTACAGATAGTAAATATACTTACTGTGTCTCTAAACTTGTAATCTTTGTTGCCTAGTAACTTCTACTTTGATATGCATATCTTGCAATGTTATATTTAATGTACCATTGTATTTTTATACATGGAAGAGCTTCGATCAATACTGATAGGAGGACTCTCATTAGAATATAAAATTCAATTTCCTTTTTAACCTACTAGTAATTAGAGGAAATTTGGGGTCTAAAATGGGCCTTATAAGAAAACGTGCCAAAATAAGTTTTTGTGAGTTGGAATTCAAGAACCAATAGAATTTCAATAAAATAAGTCAACCATAATGGTTGAATTGACATATTTGTCAATAACAAAAACTACTTTTTTTTGTTTGTATTTTTGACATATCTCATTGTTTTTTTACTCAAATTTCGATCAGGAGAGCTCGTTGGATGCGGAATCAAATTACGCATCCAACGAGCTCTCCCGATCGAAATTTGAGTAAAAACACAGGGAGATATGTCAAAAATACGAACACAAAAGTAGTTTTTTTCTTTCTTCCTCCAAAATTAATCAATATTATTTTATTATTTTAACTATTATTTTATTATTTTCCTTAGGAGGCCCATTTTAGACCCCAAAATTCCTCTAATGATAGTAAGTATCTACATATTACTTATATGTATAAATCAATTGCTCATTAACAAGTTATTAGCTTACTTGTTAATGTCGTACTACATGTACTATTATAGCAAATACATCATATTATTATTTACTTGAGTATCAAGCTGATCGATACTTACATTCTGTAGTGAAGCATACAGCCTATAAAAATTCTTATTATTATAAGTTTGTTTAGTGTAAAAACAACTGCATCATTTCACATGGAAAACTGTTTGCCTTTACTTCTTAAATCTAAGTCAATCCATGTTGTTCCAATGATTATGGACTTGAGTAGGATTATTCCAGTATATTTCTTCATTACTACTATAACGCCTTTCTTATATTAAGTTACTGTCTATAACAGCTTTTAAGATAGATATTTCTATAATGATCAACATTTATCCTATGATAAGTTCAAGTTATCTTGTATAAACACAATATTATCTTACCCATAAATAATCATGGTAAATCACAAGCAATTGACTAGTTGAGAAGCAACTAGTGTCTATGCAATTCTAAACCAAATTTGATCTTTGTAAAAGACTTTATGAAAATACTCTCTTACTATGCTATCCAACTTTATAAATTTATTACCATTTGAATTGTTGATTTTAAAAGGGTTATAAACATGCATAAACCACAATGTTTATAAACATAGAAAATTTATAGTTAGTTCAAAGGTTCTAAACCATTCGACTTGGACTTTTTCATATATCAAATGGTTACCACACTTTGCTAGGGTCAACGTTGATAAAAAATATGGTTTAACAAAACACCCATATCGTATTATCAACATTAGGATATAATTTGATGATGATTAGCGATGAGATATTTATATGTGCAACATCATAGTTTAAGCACAGTTTGATATTAAATCATTTTGTAAATAATTGAAATTATTGAAATGCAGATGCACTTTAGAACTTGACACATGCATGGTTTGATATTCTTGTGGACACGTGGTCACCTCCTGACCGTGTACTAGAGATATAAGATCATTGCAACCCTAATACTTTTTCATTCTTCCTCTGCAGTTCGCACTGGCCTTCGGGCTGCTCTGCAAGGTTTTCATGGCGGTCGTAAGTTCTCCTCTATTCCAGCTTGCCCCAAGTCTTGGGTTAATGTTGCTTTAGCCTTCGGTATTCGGTCTTGTTGCCATTTCTTTGTGACTCTGGGTTTTTCACTCTGCAAGAGTTTGTTGGGTTTCATTGCACTTGGCTTGCGGCCTGTTCATAGCTCCTTAAGCTTTTACTTGTTGTTGGATTATGCTTTGCCATCGTCGCAAGGTTGGGAAATTCGTATGAGTAGTTTGAAGTTAGTGATAGTCTCTCCGTTAGTTTGCTCGACATTCTTATTTAAGGTAATTGTTCAATATTATTTTCCACATAAAAGTTATGTTGCATAGTAGTTGTTACAGTAGGGTTTACAATATTTTAAGAAATTAGTAAATAACACTCTACATTGTAAACTCTTTGCAGGAACTTGAGACAGTGTTTGCATTCTGTGATGAAGCAATTGCTGGCTATCTTCGAAGGCCGTGTCTCCAAACTGATAAGCCCTGCATTCATTTTTTGGGTTCTTACCCTACTTGTATCAGGGTTGTCGATGGAAAACCCTGAGTTGGAAGCTTGTCTAGCTTCGTCTTTAGCTATGCAGTTTCTTTTAAATGTTAATGGGTTCTATATTGTTTACAAACCCTCGCTTCGTCGATGGTAGTCTTGGCCGTGAGCTGGGTCTTGTATTTAGTTTATATTTTCAGCCTTATGGCGTGTTAATGTAAAACAATGGTTTTTCTAAAAATATTTCTTTCAAGCTAAGACTCGCTTGTAGAAATGCTATTTTTGTGACTTTGTGTACTTAGGGTTTTCACCCTATTCGACTGTGAATGAATATTATTACTGTTTAATATATTTCATAATAGATTTTTGTTAATGTATTAAGACTGTCACTCAGTCATGGTATAATTTATAAAGTTTATTTGTTTGCTCAGGAATACAAGCTAGGGTTGTTCCTTAACGAAACCCTTGTTAAATAAATCTTTCTGTTTATTTTTAATAAGTTCTGTTACTTGTTAAATTTGTTTTTAATTAGGGTTACATGTGTGATATGAGAATTTCTAGTAAAGATTACATTTGTCTTTTTCATTTGTCCTTTAAATACTTTCTATTAGTTTAATTGTTTATTAATAAAATAATCCTAGGAATTGAATTATAGCTTAAATGTTTGTCATTCGCAAATATAATATTTGTTTAGGTTTTTGACCCTGTAGTTTACTTTTACTGGTATAACCTGTTTGTAAATTTAAAAACTGTTCTTTTCATAAATAGACATTTATTTATATGTTAGTTATTATCATATTCTTATCATTTTATTTAATAAATGACAGATATGGTTTACTCAGAGTTCTTCGAAACAAATATACTTCAACTCTGTAACTTAGTTTGCTCTTTATAATTTAATTATTTTAATAATACCCTACTTGGTTTCTAGTATTTAGTAGACTTAGTTTAGTTGATATTATTAATAAATAAAACTAAGTATTTGTAGTTTATTACTTTATTTAACTGAATATAATAAAGTAGCTTGACAATGATATTTCTATTGCATTGCTAATAGTTATTAAATAAACTTAAAAGAATATACAAATAACATAAGACAGTTTATCCTCTAGCATATTTTAACTTAAATAAAAGAAAAGTAAACTATATCTACTCGGATATTTTCTTAACATAACAATCTTTCTACCTGTACTAGGTTACTAATATTTCAATATCAATATATTTACATAAACAAAGAACATAGATAACCAAGTCATTATACTTTTTTTAATTATAACTTACATTCTGAAACAAATTACTCTGCTAATATGAAATGCAGAACCACATCTAATCTATTGAGTCTCTTAACATTTTCTTCATCTACTGTAAATGCTCTATCTGTGCTGGAGTACGGCTTGGTCCTTCCAGGCATGGAAAAACAAAGATTAGAATTATTCTCCATCTTAACACATTACTACTTCAGATTCATTTCTTTAGTAATCTAAAAGATTCTAACTCTAACATTTTACAAATAAATATTTAACATTCATTTAACAATCAGATTCAGATTTAACCATCTAACACAATAAAAAAAAGTAGTTTAGAACCTGATTAGGATAGACAACAACATCGTTAAAAGGATGTTCCTCCCTACCAAATCCTAGAGAGCGCTCAAACAACGCTTCCTCAGGACCCCCGAGCCTGTTCCTGGTATTCTTGGTTGAGAACTGGTGGAGCATGCAAATGATAAACTAGTCCAGTGACTCAGTAAACACTTTGCACTCAGCAGTAAGATCCTTCAGCTGAAAAGCTGCACTAGATCACTTAGCAGTTATCCCCTCATACTCTTTCCACAATTCCCTTCCATTGAATTTCTCTGAAGTACATTCACCTGAATGATCACTTCTCTAGAATGAGCAGCCTCAGCTCTCTTCAGTGGGTATTTTTATAAAGATTGCCTAGGTCTTTTGGGTCAATTATCATTAATTGATCCACCTGCTCTGATCCCACTTTCTTGGGGGATCATGACCCGAAATGTAGGGAGGTTACCACCTACAACAGTTGGAAGTGGTTTGAGGATGCTGCCACATGTCTGTTTTCTCTCCACCCAGTCTCCACCACTAATTTAACTAGTAAACACTCTTTTAACAGCTCTCCTAAGCTGTTGTCTCCACCTTTATTTATTTATAATTAAGATATTCAGAATAACATTAAATATCCTTGACTCTGCTGAGTCATCAATTACAACTTAGCATAAAATTTAACATATTGTCCTTAAATAAAATCAAATAAGATAATATTTTTTTTTGTAAAATTGGGGCATGTGACACCAGATATATAGAAAACTCAAATTTATAATCAAATAAGCTTCAAATAGACTGTAACAGCATATCAATAATCATAGATATGTTTGTGGATAAATATAGAAGAAGCATACATGCCATGCAGAGGGGATAAAGTAGAAAACGTGTGTCTTCCAAGGAAATTCATCCATGCATAAAAATGTCATCGTTACACTTGAATTTGTTCGTAGCTTCTTTCAGATTGATGAATTGGGTGTTGGGATTCAATAAATAAAGTAATAACTACTTTCTGAAGAGTTTAGGATTGACATGCAGATCATATGATGTCCTCTAGGTCAAATACATGTTGCTTCTGCAATTGGGATGCCGCCAATGCAATAAGATGCTTGCTCTTTATTGGAATGATTCGCTAATGCTCTTGATGGTCAAGAATGATATTTAGATTCCCTAGATAAGGTTATATGGCCCCTATGAAGTGTTTGGTGAAGACATGCAGAAGATTTGAACTCTCTTGGATCAACTGTGAATTTTACCCCAGTTATTCAATTCACCGTCTACAAGAATTTATGCCTCTTTGCAAGATGCATAATGTCTCTCATGCCTTGATTATGATGGATATCTGATGAATATCGAATAATATGAAGTGTTGGTGATAGATCTATGTGATCTATCCAGAAAGTGATTAGGTAAGATAACTTTCACTACCGATGTAAAATTGAGGCACATCAATATTAGAATCAAGACAAAAGTTACTACAGATTGATACAAATCAATTTACTCAATGAATGCCATAAACAGTGAAAAAGGCTTGCATTTGTGTATTTCTTAATCATTAATCATAAGAGATTACAATATGCTATAATGGCATTAATAACCAAGCAATTCAAATCCTAGAGAGGTAATTCGAATTTAATGCATGAGAGTGGCTTACTTGTAATTTAATCACCACTATACACATCAATTAACCACTAAACTACAACATAATCAACTCTAACTAACTTAGAACTGAACTGCATTCCAACAAGTAGGTAGAGTCTCCTATCAGACTTCAGTCAGCTGAGGTAAACTGAACCGAGTCACCAAAATTAGGTGAGGGTGCCTTTAACACTCCAGTTTAACCGAATCTAGCTCAAAATTAGGTAAAATGAAGAGAAGGGCACCTTTAAAACTCCAATTAACTAAAAAGTAGGTGTTATGGCTTCCAGATAACTGAATGGGGTGCATTAGTCATGCAGATCAAGCCATATTTTCTCCTTGTTTGAAGGAGGAGGCTCAGTTAGGCTCCTTGATTGAAGGAGGAGGTCTAGATCATTGAAGTTGATGACATGCTAATGATCTAAGCACATGTTTGAGTCAAATACTTAGGATAAGTGGTAAATTAGGTTGATTTAGTCAAAGGGAGGATTATTTATCCAAACACCCCCCTTTAATCTTGACTTTGGACAACCGGGGCCTTGGCAACTAAGACCAATGGTCACCCATACAACCTAAATGCAAAAAAATAATAATAGCTGCTTAATACAACCAAGGAAATGGGGAAAATCCTCATGGGAAAAATACCCCCCCTCAAAATAAGCAGGTAGAATCGGGATCAAGATTTCATATCAAGAAAAAATTTCATCTTGAATAAGAAACTTGTGAAAATATTGTTACAAACTACATCTCTGTGGTGTAGTGAAGCATAATTCTTGTTCTTGTGTGCACTAGTATCATGAGACCGTGCATGTGAAATTTTCCATCTTCTTCCAATTTGATGATATATAGAAGAAGGAGTGTTCCTTTGTCTCTTCTTTCTGTAGGAAAAGTGCGTTTAAAATAGGTTTCAATTGATGTCAAAAGAGTTCAGCAATGACAAAGGAATAACCAGTAAACGTGATAGCAAGGTGAAATTAGTGAAAGATAAAAGATCACAAGAGAAAGAGTGATGATCCACAATGTTAAGATAAGATCCCGATTTTATCTCAAATCGACAGTTCAAAAGAATTGCGGAAACAAAGTTGCGGGAGAAAAATTGTGGAAGTAATTTGAACAAAATTTGAAAACCCGCAATCCGCAATATGCATTTGATCTAAGATCATCGATCAAGAAAGAGTGCATAATAAATCAATGACGCGGAAGAATTTTTGCAGAAAAGGAATTGCAGAAGTAGTTTTGAAGAAAATTGAAATGCATACCTAAAATATGCAATCCACAATATCCGAAATCTTATTTTAGATCGACGATTAGGAGAGAGTCCCCATGAAATCGATGACATGGAAGAATTTTTGCAGAAAGAGAATTGCAGAAGTCACTTTTGAGACTTTATGAACTACAATCGTCAATCCGCATCTGATCTAATATTGACGGTCGAAAAAGAGTCCATAAGAAATTGATGGTGTGGAAGAAGGTTTGCGGAAAGGGAATTGCAGAAGTCATTTTTGAGATTTTACAAATTCGTAATTCGCAATCCGCATCTGATCTCAGATCAACGATAAGGGAAGAATCCATAAGAAATCAATGGTGCAGAAATTACCTTACGGAAAGGTAGTTGCAGAAGGACTTTTTGAGAAAAGTCAAAACGCACGTCCGAAATACACAACCTGCAATGGTGGAAAGGTTGTTGTAGAAAAGAAATTGCAGAAGGATTTTTGTTATGGAAATATAATTGCAGAAAACTAAGTGTGGAAAGGTTAATGCAGAAAATATAGGTTGTGGAAAGGACACTGTGGAAAGGAAACTACAGAAGTTCGTGACTGGTAAATTAAACAGAGTTAAAAACAATTGATAGAAGTAATTCAGAATTAGTTTATTTGTCTGATAAGAGTCATGGTGAATATAGGTGACTATTAAATGAAGAGATATGTTTGAGGGTATATAAAAAAGTTTTAAACCTTCGAATAAGTTTCTTTGTATATTCAATTGACAGATCGATTGAAGAACAGTCAGAGATCAAATTATCGTATGAGGAAGGTTGGGAGGCACTAGGGAAGGAAACAGGATTGATAGGTGGTTGTAGCCTCCTTCCAGTGATAGTTGGTAAATAAGGTGTCATAACATCCTTTCAATAGCAATTGATAAACCAGGGGGTCATAGCCTCCTTCTAGTATTTGTTGGTAAATATTGTGTAGTACCATCCCTGTCTGTAGTAGCATGCAAAAACTATTTGTAAAATATAATTTTGCAATAATAGGAAGTATTGGTGGTTTACCCAATTGGGCTTCCACGGTAAAGTTGTGTTCTATATGTTTTTGTTCATCATGTGTGTTAATGAATAAATTAAAAGTGGTTTAAATTTTTAAAAGTTATCAATACTGATTCACCCCCCCCCCCCTAGTATTGTCCAATATTCCAACATAGTGACATGATCCACTTTTTTCTTCTGTGAGCAGGGTAGTTGACCAGTCCTTACCATCATGTAGCATCTCACTGTGAGTTTGTTGCACCTCTCTAAAGGAAGTGAACTTGCTTGACATAGTTCAAGGTTCTCTTTTTGAAACTGGTTTCTTGTTCTCTTCATGTCAGATGGATCTCCAATCATGTTCCTAGCTTCCCCAATAACCTTTTGTGCTCATTTAGGCATAGGTCTAGGAGTAGGAACTAGATTTGGATCTAAATCACTGTGAACTTCATATTCAATTTCATAATCCGATTCAACTGAGTCCTATGCTTCAGATTCAGAATCTGAAACACGAATGGAAACATTATCATATGTACAAGGAGTATATAGAATGTTTTTATCTCCCCTTTCAAATGGTAGCTAAGACTGGACTAGATCTAAGTATGACAAAAAGTGTGAGAATTCATATGCCTTGGAGGCATGGTTTGTAACACCCTTCAATATAATATTCCAAGTTGAGATATCCAATATCTCCATTGAGTCAGGACCAAATACCACTTGATTTTTTGGGCCAGTGTGTGTCATCTGATATACAGATAACAAATTTGCAGCTAAGGAGGAAACATAGAGTACATCATTGAACTTTCCATGTTTTAACTTGATAGAACCCTTTCCTTCAACTCGAATTTGAGTGTCATCATCCATTAGAATGATCAGACCATTAGTAGATTGTAATGAAGATAATGATTCTCTGGATGCAACCATATGATTGGAAGCTTATGAATCAATGAGGAAAGCATGTGTTTTTAAACAACTATCCTTCAATGCATGGAATCTCTCATCATGATCTTCAGTCTTTTCTCCATAGTCAGTATTCCTTGTGCAAGATAGAAGAGCGATGTTATTTTTCTCCAAGACAAAGTCCATATGATCAATCGTCCTCTTCATACATGAGCTTTCTAGGTGAAATGCTGTCATACAGTAGGATCATTTTGTTTTCTCTTTTATGTTTTTCTTGTCTTTCCTCGAACGTGAGGGCTCATCTAACCGCTCCTTCTGCTTAGGAGGATCTAATGTAGTCTTCTCTTTCTTTTTCTTTCCTTTTGTATTTTTAGCCTTGGGACCTCCAACAAACAAATATTGATCTTTGGAGGATATCATGGATCCCATCTAAACAATTTTATCATGGTCATTGGTTAGGGACTCAATGAATGCATTCAAGGTAGGCATCTTTCAATCCAGAATTGTGAGCTTTTTGGTATGGAAGGTAGAGACAAACACATAGTAGTATTCTCCTAGATTCGAAAGGATAGAAAGAATTAGCTGGTCATATTTCTTCTTTTCTCTACATTGCTTCAATTGAAGCACAAGATGTTCGAATTTTGTGAATAATTCATTTATGGTCTCAAAATTTCCAAGATTGAGAGAGATCAGTTCATTCTCCAACTGATAAACTCTCATATCATCTTTATTACCAAAGAGTTTGGAAAGTTGTTCCCACACTTCTTTGGGATTCTTCAATCTGCTGAGATGTAAAAGAATATCCTTTGAAATGGAGAGGCATAGGAAACCATAAGCTTCATCAAGCTTGTTCCGATATCTGGACTTCTCTGCTGCTACATTGGGCTCTGGTTCTGTGCCCATGGTGACTATGTAGAGTCCCTTGGAGTGCAATAGTATATTTGTGTCCTCTTTCCACTGATGATAGTTGAAAGGAGTAAGAAGATTGCAAAAGGAAGAGTCCATTTTCTAGCTGTAGAAAGTGCAAATGGAGATTTTGAGATACCTGCAGTCCGGAAAAAAAAAGTTCGAACAAACTGCATTCTTGGAGTTTCTTCACACATGGATTAATTAATCAGGCAATATTTATCTACCAGATGCAAGCTTATCCAATATTTATGTGGAAAAATCTATGTTTCTGGTGCAATGTTGGAATATTTTGGAGCAATTTTGCTCAATCTTCATCAAAGATCCATCAAAATCCCTATAGAATAATTGCCTTTTTATTCCATGTCTCTAACACCATATAAGGTTTTTCGTTACACCAAAACCTGTATATTTTTATGAACATATGAAACCAAGTACAAGGCCCTATTATCAGGAGTGGCAGTTTGTCCACATTTTTTTTATATTCCCAGAGGTGCAGTGGTTATACCATGCAGTTTTACTGATACTCCAAAACCCCCCTCTGTCATAGCTTGAGGGAATTGAACATGAGACCTCAGCTCTGATACCATATAAAATTGAGGCACAACAATCTTAGAATCTAGACAAAAGTTACTACATATTGATATAGATCAATTTACTCAATGAATGCGAGAAACAACATAAAAGGATTGCAACTGTGTATTTCTTAATAATTAATCAAAAGATATTACAATATGTTATAATGGAATTGATAGATGAGAAATTCGAATCCTATAGAGGTAATTCGAATTGAATGCATGAGAGTGGATTACTTGTCAGTTAATCACCACTCTACACATCAATTAACCACTAAACTACACCATAAATGACTCTAACTAACTTAGAACTCAACTGCATGCCAACAAGTAGGTAGAGGGACCTATCAGACTTCAGTTAGCTAAGATAAACTAAACTGGGTCACCAAAATTAGGTGAGGGAACCTTTAACACTCTAGTTTAACTAAAACTATCCCAAAATTAGGTAAAATCAAGAGAAAGGCGCCTTCAACACTCCAGTTAACTGAAACATAGGTGTGATAGCTTCCATTTGACTAAATGGGGTGCATTAGTCATGCAGATAAACCCATATTTGATCCCTGATTGAAGGAGGAGGCTCCGTTAGGCTCCCCGATTGAAGAAGGAGGTCCATATCACTAAAGTTGATGACATGCTAATGATGTAAGCACATGTTTGAGTCAAATACTTAGGATAAGTGGTAAATTAGGTTTATTTATTTAAAGGGAGGATATTTTATCCCAACAACCAAAAACACTTGTTGGTTAGGGACTCGTGCCCTTAACCCCAAATCATTGTTATTGTTGTTGAGCTCTCAAAACCATTTCAAAAGTAAATAATAATAATGAATGCCTTTTTTGTTTGAAACGCCTTTATTTTATAATGTTGAGGTTTGCATGTCTTAACTTTGCATGCATGCAACCTAATTTCTTAGTATCACATGCAAGGTGAACTAAGGACCGCATGCCTCGCATGCTTATTGATAATTGCTTGGATGGCCTTCATTAATCTTCTAATGATGTAATAACATAGAAGTGATGTTATTTTAATCTCCTGACATCATTAATATTTAGTCAATTCCCTATTAACCAACAATGAAACATTACAATATTTCATACCAATATTAAGAGAATGTATTTGATAAGGAAACAAGTGATTAATCTGAGTTAATGTGTCATCATCGACTCCATTTTCCAAAAAATCAAGACTTTGTTTCACTAGTAGCCATATTTTTAGCATCAAAAAATTGTTCTAGTAATTCCTTACATAGTTGTCGTTCTCCCAAAGTACCTCTACCAAACAGTAACACATCATCTACAAATAGAAAATGAGGGATTCTAATAATAGAGGGTATTTTTACCCCTTTCCAGTCTTCTTTCCATCTTTTCCTTTTCTATTGATATATTTAAACCTTCTAAAATTAAAATAAATAGTAAGGGAGATAAGGGATACCCTTTCCTGATCCCTCTGGAAATCTGTAATTTTTTTGTCGATGCACCATTCACAAGTACAACAAATTTTGCAGAGTAGACACAACCCATTATCTAGTTTATTTCCTCCGGACTGAGACCAATCTACAGAAGGATAAGTCTAAGAAAATCCTAACTAACTTGTTCATAAGCCTTTACCTAATGAATTTTTAACACCATAGCCTTCAACCTAATTTTTAGTATTGCATGCAAGGTGAACTAAGGACCGCATGCCTTGCATGCTTATTGATAATTGCTTGAATAGGCTTCATTAATATTGTAATTATGTAATAACATAGAAGTGATGTTATTTTAATCTCCTAACATCATTAGTCTTTAGTCAATTCCCTATTAACCAACAATGAAACATTACAATATTTTATACTAGTATTAAGAGAATGTATTTGATAAGGAAACAAGTGATTAATCTGAGTTAATGTGTCATCGTCGACTCCATTTTCCAAAAAATCAAGACTTTGTTTCACTAGTATCCATATTTTTAACATCAAAAAATTGTTCTAGTAATTCCTTACATACTTGTCATTCTCCCAAAGTACCTCTACCAAACAGTAACACATCATCTACAAATAGAAAATGAGGGATTCTAATAATAGAGGATATTTTTACCCCTTTCCAGTCTTCTTTCCATCTTTTCCTTTTCTATTAATATGATTAAACCTTCTAAAATTAAAATAAATAGTAAGGGAGAGAAGGGATACCCTTTCCTGATCCCTCTGGAAATCTGTAATTTTTTTGTCGATGCACCATTCACAAGTACAACAAATTTTGCAGAGTAGACACAACCCATTATCTAGTTTATTTCCTCCAGACCGAGACCAATCTAAATAAGGATAAGTCTAAGAAAATCCTAACTAATTTGTTCATAAGCCTTTACCTAATGAAGTTTTAACACCATAGCCTTCAATTTTTTTACCTACCATGGAGGCATTCCTATGCTACACTAATAGGTCCATTATCTGATGATTATATAAAAATACAAATTGTTCTTTATGAATTAATTTTGATAACATAGGCTTAATTCTATTAGTAATAACATTTGATATGATTTTATAAACGAGATTGCACAAGGATATGGGCCTAAATTCATTGAAAGATACATGCAAGAAATTTTAGAAACCAATGCTATAAAGGTGGCATTCAATGCTACAACCACTTTACTTTGAACCATTGACTCCTCCAGTGCTACTAATAAATTAGGACCCAAAATTTCATAGAACTTCAAGAAAAACTCAATTGTCCACTCATCTGAGCCCAAATTTTTCAATTTTACAAAACCTAATATTTTTTTTTTTATAATTTCCTCCAATGTAACAAGATCAATAATACTCTTAACTTCTTGTTCATAGAAAAGTATAGGGTAACATTGTTTGAACATTCATTTGATGAATAATAGAAAGAAACCACGAATCCTTGAATATATTCTAAAAATGACTAATAGCTCCCCCTTCTATTTTTTTTTTATCTGACATAAGCATTCCTTTATCATTGTATAAATCTCATTAGTATTTGAGATCCTTCTATGCTTAGAAAATCTATGAAATAAACCGGTATTTTGGTCACGTTGAGCAAGGCAAATGGCTTGACTTTTAAGTCACCAAGTTTCCTCTTCAACTTTTAAAATTTTCAATCTCCTCTGTTCTAAATAAGATACCATCTTTCTATAATGATCCGACAAAGTACCTACCACATTATTTAAGAAAATATCATCAATTTCCCCTTCAATATTGATCAACTCTTCTTTCAGTTATCTCTTTTTACCCTTTTCCCAATTGATCACCACTTATTTTAAATATTTAAGTTTATTAACCAAATATTGCATTGCAGAAACATCCTTCCTCTAGAACAATGAGCCCCCACGCTATTTAATCAAATCCGTAAATTACTTCTCCTCATTCCATACATGATTAAATTTGAAAGGATAACTAATCTTCTCTACATTTACTTCCAAAAGAAGAACTATCAACTTATGATCTAATAGAAAGGAATTTAGAACCTCGGATTGATAACTAACCATAGAAACTAACAAATATTCATAAATGAAAGACCTATCCAATCTTTTGGCTACCCCTCATCACCCAACCATCTATTACTCCATATAGGAAGAAAAGAAACTAACAAAACATCAATTAAATCATCTTCTTGAAAAATATGAATGACATAGTTTGCAAGAGTATCAAATCTTTTCCTAGATCCCCATACCTTTCTATATGACATAATTATATCCAAATCTCCCCCAAATATCAAATTTGTCTCTTTTGACAACCCATCCTCCACTACCTCGTTCCAATACTATGGACCATAACAATTTACCATATTTAAATTTTGGGTCCAATCCCTTGAAGACCCCTCCAATAAGGTCTCTACAGAGGAGATGAAAGGAGTAAAATAGGCTTCAGAGGGTTCCATGCTATGAGAAGTCCCCCTTATTGACTAATTGAATCAATTGTGCACATTTTCCAATCCATAAGTAACTTAGCAAATATCTCTCTGGCCTTTGAGCCACACACCATAGTTTCTTGAATAAATATTACATACATACTTATTATCTCAAATATACTTTGAAGGGATGGTATTTTGGGACAAACCCTGACTCACCTAATGTTCAAGGATAATATAATCATGTTTTTCCTAGTCCTAGGATTTATGTGCTTAACTTCCCTAGGACCTCCAAAATTATTTCCCACATGAATATCCTTGGAATTGTTATCTTCCATCATCTTTTTTGAGCTTCAAGTATTCGCTGGTGAAAAAATTGATAATAAACCCACTTTTACAACTCCTTTTTTTTTTATGAGAAATACCAAATTTATTTGTTGAAACTGAACCATCCTTTGAAGAATTATGGACAATGACTTCTTTACCAGTACGACTTTCCATCAAAATCTCAACAATTTTTGGAGAAGTACCCATGAAACATGAATGGTTTTTTTTTTAAGCACGCCCTTATAGGAAGGGACAAGGGTAGTAAGAACTTCAACATCCATCCGAGAAGGTTCATATACTAGAATAATAGAAATATTTTTCAATCAAAATAGATTGTAAACCTCCCTCACCCACTATGTCATTTCCAACTATCGTATCCTCGGGATCATAAGGAATATCTAGATTACATCTTCCTCCTTTCGAAACTCTAAGCATCTTTTCAGATTCAGAAAATTCTACATCTGTAAAACCTTCTCCCATCAATTTCAAGCCTCGTACTCCTTCATTTCCATGTGGAAAAATATCAATATGTTAAATGTATAGCATTAGGAGTCATTCTCCGGAATTGTGAGTAATATCAAGTCCTATTCCTCATGTGTTGAGGTGGTGATGTTGTAAAGTCTTGTAGTACAAGGATGTGGACTTATGAGCAATATCAACTTAGACTTGTGTGTAATATAAAGTCATGATTCTCATGTGGACCCCTAGTTATAGTGGGTACCCTTGGGGTGGGCCTCTAGTTATAGATGTGAAATGCTTTGCATGTCGAGGCATAAATGTTATGTGATATATTACTAACCATGGTCACCGATTTCTATTAAGTCTCCTTTAGAGATTAGCTACCTCTAGAGTGAAATACTTTAGCATATGACTATATGGTCTGAGAGTAATATAATATGCTCATAGCATGTGACAATTATTCTAAGTATAATGTGATATGATAGATAATTAATGTCAACGTATCATAGACTATGCAGTAAAGTTAAAGAGATAAGCATAAATAGATGATGCATAGAGAATTTGAATTGCCTAAAGATGACTAAGTGAACTCAAAATTGTAATATTTAGTTAAAGTTACAATGTGTGGTTCAATTGATTAAAGAATTCACAGTGATTACTCCAAAGTAAATCAATCATCATGATTTATTTAATAATAGTTAACTAAGTGTTAATAAGGAAGGACTAGTTAACTAAAGTATTTATACTTTAGTTAAACTAAAATACGACACTTAAGTTAATAAAAAAACAAAACTTCATTTATAAAGTGTTTTGCATGACGACACTTGAGTTAAATAACAATGACACTAAAGTTGTTAAATTATTGTAACTTCATAATATATTCTAAGGTGTATTGTATTCCTCCCTTGGGGGATCAGTTCTGTCTTGTTAGACTCATTGAAAGAAGCAATGTAAACCTTTAAATGTAAGTCGAGTCAATAGTACCCAAGTGTCAATATAATAAATATTATTTTGTGGTGACAAGTTGTCTAGTGGGGCCAGTCAATTAGAGAAGTCGGGCTTGCTAAGTTAGGAGTCAAGTCAACTGAAGAACATAAATAGGGAGGTGCTCCTCTCCATTTGTATACACTCACTCAAGTTGTATTAGCAAGAGAGAGAAGGATTAGTGCACTAGGAAGAAGAGAGCAGTTGTTTTCTGGGTTTTACAATGTACTGGTTGAGTTCTATACTGAGGAATTTTTGCAGGGTTTTCTCCCTTGTGGTTTCCTAGAGGAAAATCTTTGTGTTCTTGTGCTCTTATGTTTCGATGCATGTTGTTCTTTCAATGATCTTCTAGTGACTAATTGTTTTAAGATATCATCTAAGAAATTTAAAGAAAATCAACATGGTATCAAAGCCACCCTAAAAGGAAGCACTACACAACTAAGGTTTTTTGGTTGTAACAAATCCCTCGACAGATAAACTAGAAAAGAGGGCTCCTCCAACTCGCCTCTGAAGAGCGCATCTTTCTATGGTGACAGAATTGAATTCCAAGAATTTTCAATTTTTGACCTATTATTGTTGTTGGGACAAACTAGGGTTTCATCATCAATCTCAGGAAAAGGAAGATACAGTCTACCTCACCTCAGGAGGGTGCATATTTTCCACCATTCAACTCCACTTGTGATCCCAGCTGCAAAATTAGGGTTTCCTCTTCAAACCCTAGGACATCAGGAAGGAGGAGAGTCAAAATATGCTTTCTGCAAGTAAGTATCTTTCCATATCTTTCCATTTGAGGTTCTTAGTTTTCTAAATATGAAAAAGAATACCAAGCTAGATGAAAAGATTGAAGGGGATGAAAACTTCCGAGCATGGAAGTATAGGATCATGCTCATCCTCCAAGAGAATGATCTAGACAAGTTTGTGAAAGAGGAAGTGAAAGAACCAGAAGGATATGAATCCAAATACAAGCATAAGAAGGATATGATCATAGATAAAAGGATCATAGAATATTCAATCAAAGACAACCTGATTCCTCAAGTATCATCCATGGAGACTCCAAAAGAAATGTTTGATGCCCTATCAGGACTATTTGAAGGGGGAAACATTAACAAGAAAATGACCCTCACGAATCAACTCAAAAGTGTAAAAACTCAGAAGTATGAGACTATGCAATATTACTTTTCAAGGGTATCTCAAATAAAAGATTAGCCAGAAGCGATCGGTGACATGGTTGAAGAAGCTAAAATTGTAATGACAACTTTGAATGGCCTTCCAAGAGATTGGGAAGCTTTCATCCATGGAATTTGTTCAAGAAGGAAACTAACCAAATTCCAGAAGTTATGGGAAGAATGTTTCCAAGAAGAAGAGAGGATAGCAACCAGGGAAGAAAATATAAATGACAATGAGGATCAAGCCCTAACTTTACACACTAGAGGGAAAAGAAGGAGTCATGAACATCCTCCTAAGAATCAAGGGTTTAAAAGACCCAATATAGACTTCTAAAGTTTTGAATGCTTCACTTTCCACAAATTAGGACACGTTTCCTTTAACTGTCCCATGAAAGAAGAAAGAATAAAGAAGATGAGAAGGTTTCAAGCACATGCTGCTAAAGACATTGATCGAGAAGTAGAAGAGGAAGCAAAGAAATATGAAGACTCCAGTGAAGAATATGTTTTGATCTCTTCCCTAACTAGATTAGTCTCACTAGGAAATGATACTTGTTTGATTGATAGTGGTTCCTCCAAGAACATGAATGGTTTCAAGGAGTCACTCTCATGCCTTGAACAAAAGGAATCCCCACACAAATTGATGCTTGGAGATGATTCCCAATATCCCATTAAAGGATTAGGAGAAGCATCCTATAAAATGGATTCTGGAAAGTATATGAAAATGAAGGATGTCCTATTTGTCCCAGGACTAAAGAAGATTCTTCTTTCCATTTCAGCCTTAGACAAGAAAGGCTTTAGATTTGCCTTTGTAGATGGAAAAGTCCTCATGTGGACAAAAGGAAAGACTATCAATGATGCAGTAGAGATTGGAGTTGAAGAAGGAGGTCTCTACAAACTAAAGGTACATATAGATTCTGTATTAGCAACTAGTACCATTAACCCATGTGAGCTATGGCACAGAAGGATTCATCATGTTCACTACAAAGCCCTTCCAATTGTAAGAAAGATGGTAACTGGTTTACCAGAAGTTTAGTTAAAACATGAAGGAGTGTGCAAAGGATGTGCACAAGGGAAGAATACTAAGAATCCATTTCCAAAAAGTGATAGTAAGGAAAAATTAATCTTAGACATTATTCACTCAAATATATGCAGGCCATTGCAAACCACTTCATTAAGTGGGTACTCTTACTATGCCTCCTTCATTGATGACTAATCCAGAAAGACTTGGATATACTTCTTGAAAAAGAAGGATGAAGTGTTTGAAAGATTAAAAGAGTTTAAGGCCCTATTAGAAAACCTTTATGAGAATAAAATAAAGATTCTAATGTCAGATAATAAAAGGAGAATTCACTTCAAATGAATTCAATGATTTCTATAAAGAAGCAAATATTAAGAGGGAGCTCACCATTCCCTACAATCCACAACAAAATGGTGTGGAAAAAAAGAAAGAAAAAATCCATCATGGAAGCTATGAAAGATATGATACATGATCAAGATCTCCCAATGTACCTGTGGGTAGAAGAAGCAAGAACAACAGTATATGTACAAAACAAAGTCTCTCACAGTGCCCTTGGGAACAAAACTCCAAAAGAAATGTTTTCTGGAGAAAGACCAGAGGTAAGTCATCTAAATATTTTTGGTTGTCCTGTGTACATTCATGTTCCCAAGGAGAAAAGATCAAAGTTATATCCTTCAGGAAATAAAGGATTGCTCATAGGATACAGTGAACAATCAAAATCTTATCGAATATATATCTCAGGATACCGTCAAATTGAACTTATTAGAGATGTTACATTTGACGAAGAGACAACTTTCAGAAAATCAAGAAAAGACAAGGAATATGAAGAGGATCATGAAAATCCCAAAACTGTTGAAGTTCATAAATAATTCATAGTTGAAGAAGAAGACTAGATACCTAAAGAGCATGATATGACAGAGCCCCAACTACCCGAAGATTTACCAAATGAATTGATTTCTTGAAAGAGAAAGCCTTCCTGGGATCGTGAAGTAATTGAAGAAGCAAAAATACATGGTGCTCCTACAAGTGCAATCCGAGAAAGAAAGAAGCCAAAGTCATATCCCATTTGTATGGCGTTGATGTGTGATCTAGTCAATAAAGAACCAACTTGTTCTTAAGAGGCAATAAATTAAAAGGAGTGGGATGATGCAATGGTCGAGGAATACCAATCCATTATGAAGAATAATGTGTGGGAATTAGTACCTATACCAAAGGACAAATCGGTGGTATCCTCAAAGTGGATATTCAAAACCAAACACTCATCAAATGAAAGTATAGAGAAATACAAGGAAATATTTGTAGCCCGAGGATTCTCTCAAAAAGATGGAATTGATTATGAAGAAACCTTTGCCCTGGTATCTAGATACACCTCAATAAGAACTATCCTTTCCTTGGAATCCAACATGAAATGACAGCTACATCAAATGGACGTGAAGACGACATTTCTAAATGGTTTGATTGAAGAATAAGTTTCTATCGAACAACCGCAAGGATTCGAGGTCAATGATTAAAAGACTCATGTATTCCTACTAAAGAAATCATTGTATGGATTGAAGCAAGCACCTAGAGCATGGCAGTGGAAGGATCAATGGACTCCTGATGAGATTAGGCTTTAATAAGAGTAAAGAAGACTCCAACCTTTACTCTAAGGTTGATGAAGATGGAATTTTAATTTTTCTGCTATATGTAGATGATCTATTTCTGATAGGAGAAGATAAGTTGATTATCGAATGTAAGAAGAGGCTTGCTGCAGAATTTGAAATGAAATACCTTGGAATGATGCACTAGTTTCTACGTCTTGAAGTATAGCAACATCCAGATGATATTTTCCTAAATCAAGGAAAATATATTGTTGAAATATTAAAGAGATTTGGAATGCTATATTGTAAAGCTATGAGTAATCTAATTACTACCAGTTTGAAGCTATTGAATGATGACACTTCAGAAGCTGTTGATGCCACTCTATATAGACAGATTATTGGCTCACTAATGTACCTATAACCAATACAAGACTAGATATATGTTTTGCAGTAAACACCTTAAGTCAGTACATGGTGAATCCTAAACACATTCACCTAATTATTGGAAAACATGTGATGAGGTATCTAAAGAGAACTTTAGATTATGGGCTCAGATATACATCCAATGGAGAAATCAAGTTGCATGGATATGCAGATTCAGATCGGGGTGGAAGTGCCAAAGATAGGAAGAGTACATCAGGATGTTGTTTTAGTTTGGGATCAAGCATGATCTCTTGGTTCAGTAGAAATTGGACCAGTATTGCACTGAGTATAGCAGAGGTATAATACATTATAGCATGTTCATCTTGTAGCGAAGCAGTATGGCTTCGAAAGATGTTGTCATGATTATTTGATGCAGAAATAGATGTCACTGATCACCTTTGTGATAATTAGAGTTGTATCAAGATGACAAAGAATCCCGTGTTTCATGATAAGTCAAAACACATTGAGATAAAATATCATTTCATTCGAGATATGGTTCAGAAGGGAGATGTAAATCTCAAGTATGTTCCCACCGAGGAACAAGTAGCAGATGTATTGACTAAGCCTCTGGCTCATGTAAATTTTGAATACTTTCGAGAAAAGCTTGATGTAGTCCGAAAGGACCTCCCTCGAAAGAGAGAGTAACAATAGATGATGGATGTAGTGGTGAGTAGGTCAATATAGAGGAGGGTATGTTTGGCTAGCCTTGTTTTTCCTTAAATGGTTAGTAATCCAGACTAAAGTCCTGTCGATCCTAGGGGGATTAGTATGTTTGGCTAGGCTTGTTTGGCCTAAAAGGGTTAGTAAGCTAGACACGTCTTGTTTGGTTCCTAGGGAGATACATATATATAAATAGGATTGGTTGGCTCGAAAGAGTTAGCAAGTTAGAAAAAATTCCTGGATGGATCTACCAGATAACTCACTGTGATGCTGCTCCGAGAAGGTGAAGGGAAAGTTGTATCCTCAGTATTGCTATATTGTTGATTATTGATGATTGTTGATGGCTGCTGAGAATCTTGATGATTGGTGTAGTATTATTATACTGTTAGATGATTGTTGTTGACATGCTTGGTATGATGATGATTGTCGATGATTATTGTTTCTTTGATGATTATTGAGATGTTGGTGGTTAGTATTGTTGTGATGTCTGTTTGCTTCAGTACTGATTAGTTGGTTGATTGAGTTTTTAGCACTAACAAACTAATGATGATTGTTGATGATTATTAGTATCCTTACATAGATATTGTAGGTAATAAAGTTACAAATGATGTTTCAGTATCCACATACCGATCTGATAGAAGATGATCCAGATAGACGATGATTTTGTATTTACATACTGATGCTTCAAGAAGAAGGTCCAGTAAAAGACAAATAGAAGATGTTCAAGAACATACGAAAGATGAATACTACAGAATAAGATCCAAAAGATGATAAATACAAATAGATTATGATTCAAGAGAGTACGAAAGATGAAGACTACAGAAGATGGCCCAAAAGATGATACAGTAGAATACAAATAGAAGATGCCTAGAAGATGAAGATCACACAAGATGTCCCAACTGAGATTGATGATGAAGATGTTAGACAATGTTCCAAAACTTCCTATGACATATAGAGTCTCACCAAACAATTGTACAGTTGTTGTAGCAGATGTTGAATACCTTACTAGTTAAAAGGGGGTGTTAAATTATGGTAACTTCGGAAGATATTATAAGGTGTATTGTATTCATCCCTCAAGATATGAGTTTGGTATTGTTAGAGTCATTGAAAGAAGCAATGTAAACCTCTAAATGTAAGTCGGGTCAATAGTACCCAAGTGTCAATATAATAAATATTATTTTATGGTGACAAGTTGTCTAGTGGGGCCAGTCAGTCAGAGAAGTCAAACCTGCTAAGTTAGGAGTCAAGTCAACTAAATAATATAAATAGGGAGGTGCTCCTCTCCATTTGTACACACTCACTCAAGTTGTCTTAGCAAGAGAGAGAAGGATTAAGGCTCTAGGAAGAAGAGACCAGTTGTTGTCTAGGTTTTACACTGCACTGGTTGAGTTCTATACTAAGGAATTATTGTGGGGTTTTCTCCCTTGTGGTTTCCTCGAGGAAAATATTTGTGTTCTTGTGCTCTTATGTTTCTGTGCATGTTGTTCTTTTAGTGATCTTCTAGTGACTAATTGTTTTAAGATATCATCTAAGAAATTTAAGAAAATAAAGATAAGTTACCATGTTAACTAAGTGATCATATATTCAGTTATATAATGAGTTCACTCCAATATAATTTAAGCACTAGTTAATGCCAAATATGAAAGGCATGGCACATATGTTATGCATGATGGAGATTCCAATGCACCAGAATTATTATTCACGAAACCAACTCGTATTTTTGGTGTGAGTAGTGCACAATTCTCATGAATCCATTCACTATTGTATGCATGGAAGTGATTTCAGCTTATTAATAATGTGTTGGGAACATGGCAAGTTCATACAATTGAATTATATTCTCTATTTCTTAGTTTTCTTTCTTATCGAGCAATATGATATTGTGTAAAATCCATTCTCTGCAATCTATATATTAAACTTTGAAGAATTGTTGGGTTTTTCATCCTCATTATTTTGAGGGGTTTCCCATGGTACATCTTGTGTTATGGATGAATGATTTGCATGATTGAATGTTTTATTGATTCTAGTGTTCAAATTATCTACAATTAAAGTTTTAAACTCCAAATATCTTCATATTTGATCAAACATTAACATGGTATCATAGCTCAGGATGTGAAGGAGATGATTTGTGCAAGAGAGAACTATAAGCCTATGTAGATCTTGAGGAATTGAGAAAAGTTTTTGATATACATGACATCAATATCTGTTCGACTGGAAGAATGTATTAAGGGTACTTCCAATTTCAACATATGGAAGGCGAGAGTATTGAACATACTTGAGGAACATAACCTAGATGGCTATGTTTCCACAATGGTGGAGGATCCTACAACCAATGCATGGTGAGTCAACTTTAAGAAGAATCAATCAAAGGAAAAAAGGATCATATATGACTTGATTAAGGACAATCTGATGTCAGTGATCACTCCATTGAAGAAAACTAAGGAATTTTTTAATACACTGATGAACCTATATGATAAGAAGGACCCGAGTCAAAAGACGCCTTTGAAGAATAAGCTCTAGAACCTAAAGATGGAGAAGGATGAGTCTATGGCATCATTCTTCACCAAGATCTCTCAGGTGAAATACGAGCTTGTTAGTATTACAGTTACGATAGATGAAGATGACCTTCTTCAAACTGTCATTGATGGACTCCAATCCTCATGGGAGACATTCTTGGCTGTAGTAAACAACCAAGAGGTACAACCTAGATTCAAAATCTTGTGGCATGACTACCTCCAAGAGTAGGTGTGAATCTATATTAAGTCAGTGTTCACCAAAGAATAAAATCTTGCCCTCACTGAAAGAATGAAGAAAGGGAGGAATCCATTTGCTCCAAAAAATTCTTTTCATTCAAAGAAGAAGGATTTTAATAAATATTTCTACAAGTCGAAGGTTAGGTACTTCTATTTTCAAAATAAGGGAAATTATGCAAGAGATTTCCATGTAAATAAAAGGAATCTACTACAATAAAAGAATAAACCTCTCAGATGAATGCACCTGAGGAGAAGAAGACAAGGAAGGAGCATTACCTTGTCTCGACACTATTTGTATTTATCATTATAAGTGAATATACATGGTTGATTGACAGTGGTGCATCCAAGAACATGTCAGGGTACAAGGGTGCAATCTCTAACCTAAAGGAGTAAAACTCCACATGCATTGTAGAGTTGGGGGACAACTCAACATATTTGATTCAAGGAGTTGGGTATGCCTCTTTCCAGTTAAGTTCGAGAGACATATTTCTTGTGGAGGACATTCTTTATGTACCAGGATTGAAGAAGAACCTTCTATTAGTTTTGGTTCTTGAATATAAGGGCTTCTAAGTTATCTTCATGGATAACCAAGCACAACTATGGCCGAAAAAAAAAAATCTTGAAATCGTTGCAGTGATTGGAGTTTGAGAGGGAGGACCCTACAAGGTCCCAAGAAAGTAAATTCAAGCTGTGGTACATCACACTATCATCCCACCCGATCTATGACATAGCAAGTTTGGTCACCTCCACTACAAAACACTACTAGGATTACAACGAATGGCTAAAGGTATGTCAGGTTTTTTTATTTTGACCATGATAGTTTATGTCAGGGTTCTCCACTCAGGAATAATGTGAAAGGTAGTTTATTTAGTGGCCATACTAGATATTAAGGTATTTTAGATTTAATATATTCTCATGTATGTGGTCCCGTGTCTTCCTCATCCACGAGTGGCTATCTTATGTATTTTTTATTGATGACTACTCTAGAAAGTCATGGATTTACTTCCTTAAGGCTAAGAGAGAATATTTTATCAAGTTTCAAGAATTTAAAGTCTTAGTAGAAAATCAGATAGAGAGACACATATGTGTCTTGATATTTGGAAATGGAGTTGAATTTGATTCCCATTATTTCAATGATTTGCGTAGTGATGTAGGGATTTGCAAACTATTAATAGTTCCATACAACCCCCCAAAAAATGGGATTTCCAAGAGAAAGAATAGAATTGTGCATGAGGTTGAAAAGTCATGTTACATTATTAGGATTTGTCTACTTCATTATGAGAAGAAGATATATGTACATCCTTATATATCCATAACATAAGTCCACATGCCATCTTGGATGAGAATACACTTGAATAGGTGTTCATTGGTGAGAAGCCGTACATTTCACATATGAGGATTTTTGGCAATCCTGTATACATCCATATACTGAAAGAAAAGAGGACCATTATGGAACCTTCAGGAAAGAAGGGAACCTTTGTGGGTTATAAAAAGTCATCCAAATCCTACTAGATATATGTCCCAGGTGAGAAACACATTGAGGTCGATCGAGATGTGACCTTCCATGAAGAGGATGCATTCAAGAGGTTAGAAGAGCTTATGTCTGATATAAACATAGAGGAACATGATATTACAATGTCAGAGGACCCAGATACCTATTCTCTCCATTAGAGGGAGAATCTAGCAGAACTATCAGATTCTGTGGTCCTTGATGAACAAGTTGAACTAGTTGATGAATCTATTTCCAAGTGGAGTTCTGCATGGTTCCAAGATATACTAAAAGATGTCGAGAAGCATGGAGAACCAATGTGATATTCCAGAAAATTAAAGAAACCTAAAAGATATCCAGGATATATTGAACAAATGATTTGGATCAGTGACTCTGAGTCTTCATCCTATGAAGAAGTCACAAAGTTGCAAGTTTGGAAAGATGCAATGGTTGAGAAATATCAATTAATATTGAAGATTATTTTTTGGTATTTTGTTCCTGAACTTGAGGGGAAGTCTATAGTTACTCCCATATCAATTTACAAGATAAAGCGTGTTGCAGATGGAAGTGTGGATAAGTATAAAGACAGGTTTGTTTCCCAAGGTTTGTCTCAAAATGAGGGCATTAATTATGAGGATATGTTGGGCCTAGGGATAGTAGTGCAAAATTCATGCAAAATTATTCCTAAGTAGGGAGAAGAACATAAAGGATAAGAGGAAGGAGATATGACTAAGGAAGCAACATAAAGGATAAAGGGAAGAATGTTCCAACAGAAGAAGTAAAAGATAGGAATAAGAAGAGGAGAAGGTGTTGGAAGAGGAAGCTGCGATATACAAGTAAGTCACGATAGAAGGATAGAATGTGACACGTGATCAACAAAAGAAGGAGTGAAAATGGAATAATGGATAGAAAGTGAAAGTAAGGAATAACATTTAGAAAGTGACAAGCCTTAACAAGCATGGGTACGATCTTGACTAGAGCCAACAAAAACCACATGCGTGAAGGAATATTTGTAAATAAGGCCGATAGTGCCTCCCATTATGTGTTGCTAGAATAGGAAAGACGACGTGTTGGTTGGTTATATAAAGTCAGCTAAGATAGTGACTGAAAATGAGTCTATAATAATTCTGTATCGAGTCAGTATTTGAGTCTATATAAAGTATGTATGGGGTCTATATCGAGTCTGTAAGAAGGCTATAAAATAAGGAACCCAAGATTTAAGTGGGTTAGCTTATGGATTCTAGATTAGACTCTTGGAAGACACTCGAGCTACCTCAATAGATGTTCTTAGTTAATGTCTCTATATCATTGAGTGCATCAAAGTAAGCGATCTGCAATTGAGTGCGCAGACGAGTAGGGAAGGTTGAGTCGATCCAGGTTGTGTGCAAATCACTAGTAGAAGTAGCGTAGAAGGAGAAAATAGATAATATTAGAGAGCATGCGAGGGATAAAGATTCTATAAAGTTATAAGAGAATATCTTGAGTAGAGTCTACACCTTAGTGCGTAGACGAAAGTTGCATTTATTTCCTCATGCCAGATGAAGAGCACCTTGTGGTTTTTTCCCGGATGGGTTTCCACATTATATTCCGTGTATATGTGTGAATGTTTAAAGTAGATTAAATATATGTGTGATTACGGTAGTGAATGAATGGTTTTATATTTTATTATAAATGAATAGATGCATGATGGTTGCATTTCATTTCTAAATATGATTATGCTTCATGTATGTTGTTTATTTACTAAAGTTGCCTAAAGAGAGGTTGGGTCACAATATAGTTGTTAAATCCAAGTAACCACAAGTAATCCAACCTTGAACTTCATGGAAGCCTTGGCGCAAAGACAAGGTACTAAAACACCCTCTCATCCAACTGTGGAAATGTGGTTCTGGAAGTTACCCATCAAGGGAGATATCTCGGGTGAGACAGCATTTGCATCACAGGTGCTGCTAGCTAAGCCCTACTCTGTCGGACCGATATATTGGGATTTGTTGTGTTGAGAAGAAGTGAATGAACCTAGGTCTGGATCCCTGGAGAGAGGGATAGAGAGTGACAATAAATCCAACAAATGGTTCTATTGTTGGGACCCTAAATCATTGTGGTCATGGATATGTTGTGGAAACCCACGAAATTGGAGATCCAAGATTAGGTGGAATCCAAAGAGTTAAAGTTCACAAAAAATAAAGTGAAGGATATTAGTGGACCCCAACAAAGTGGTTGGGCCGATACATTTATTCAGGCATTCACGAGATTGTATTTTATGGGTTTCCTATTGTGTTGCATGAATGGTTGTCTAAGTTGGCAACCCAACAAAGAAATTTTCAAGGAGGAGAACCGAAAGAGTGGAGTCCTTAGTTGATTGAGCGACTGAAAAGAGTAAACAACCCTATCTCGAGGGATGTGTATTTTTGGGTAGACAATATCTTAGAAGGATACATCACTGAGTTTTCTGTTGACACTATAACCTCATACATTGAGGTAGAGAAAAAAAAATTCAAGGACCATACAATAGATACCTGTTATCTTTAAAAACGTGGATAAAAATGCATATATGTGAGAAAGGAATTATGTGACTGTAACACAACTATATAGAAATAGAGTGGCTATGTCTCAACAGAACCCTGCAGTAAGATGTTACCAGGAGATAGTGGAACTGAATTAGAATCGGGATTTTTAAGAAAGTGAATGAAAACTATGTTAGGAAGAGGGAGTTACAGCACATATCAAGAAGAAGAAGGTTACAAGCTTGCATCATACTTGGACGAAGGATCTTGTGATGAAGAAGAAGAATATTGGATGATATCAGAAGGATACAAAGAATCAGAAGAGTCGACTAAAGCTATAGAACAAGAACGTGCTTACAACTCACCTACAACATCGAATACTTCACCAGAGGTAATATCGAGGGACTTATCTCCAAGTAATTATGTAAATACAAGTAATACTAACGTTGTAAATAGTGAAAAAAGAAGTCTGACTAGCCAAAATTTTGTTATGACTGTACCAACAACAAATACAATGGCTGGAGATAACATTAAGCTACAAATATTCAATGGCAATGGGTTGGAAGACCCAGAACAACATTGGTTCCTTTGTGAAGTTGTTTAGACTGTGTAGCAAATCCAAGATGAGAATATCAAGAAAGCACAAATGATCATGACTTTGCGAGGTCGTGCGCTTGACTGGTATATGAAATCTTCTATAGTACCTATAGGGGTTGTCCCAAAAATACTAAATGAGATTCGACTGGGTTTGATAGATGAATTCAAAAATCCAAAGTATGAATCACAATGAATCACCGAAATCAAAGAGATTAAGAATCTACCAACAGATTCTGTTAGGGACTTTGACCAAATATTTAAGACATAAATGGCCAAAGTGAGTTTCCAAATGTCGGATGTGAAAAACAAGGAATGGTTTATTGTTGTATTGTTATCACATATCTGAAACCCATTGATGCAACAAAAAATTGTGTCACAGATAAAGGCTCTGGAAATAGCAATGAAATTAGAAGCCTTTCTTGTTGGAGATACGGGCTCAAGAAAGACGCAAATTTAGTCGTAGTTGGCCAATCTTATGGTGCATCTACAGGACATTAAGAGAGGAAAGGAATTTCAAGAAGAACTATGTTTTACAAGATGTAGAATAGAGGGACACCATAAATAAAATTTACCGACGCTAATGGACTATGCTGCAGCAGGTGCTCCCAACCCATTAAACACCCAAGGAATTTCTTGGTGTAGAATATGCCATACTAGGGGCCACAAGTTCGAAGAATATATGTACTTACAGAAGATTGTAAGCACACCAGCTAGTCTATATTGTAAATTTTGTAGATCAGTGGGCCATGATGAAAAAGATTGCAGAGCATTTCAGCTACTACAAGAAATGGTGATGGATACCTACTTGATGAAAAATGGCAAGCAGATGCAAGTTGAACGAGCACAGCCTCAGTATCATCCTGGACAATATCAACAACCGCAATACCCTTAACCACAATACTAGCAGAATCAGTATCCTCAACAATAACAATACCCTCCACAAAGGGGGGGTCGAAACTTTAGAGGCTGAGAACAATAAGAAGGAGGAGGGTTTGTTCGAGGAAGAGTCCAAGTCAAATGTTATAATTGTGGGAATCTAGGAAATTTTTCTCAAGATTGTCAAAGTCCAGCAAAAAATTGTACATATTGTAAAGAATTTGATCACCCTATTGAATAGTTCCCACAACTCATTTCCAAATGGTAGGATATAACTGTCGTAAATCCTAACCCCATGTAGAATCTGAATCTGAATCCCAATAAAAATATTCAGATGATTTCTGTTGAAGTAATATAACCCCACATTGTTGCAGTTACAAGAGGAGGTGATGCAATAGGAGCATACCAAAATATACAGCAAGGACAACCATAGGTGAGACCCACAACAAAAAAGAAAGCTTCTCTATATGTCCAACAGGAGAAGAAGTCTTGTTGGAGGTGCAACTAGAATTGGTTGATACAATCAACCGTTGACATATGGCCAAGTCATGACCATGCCTGAATGATTTGAACAACTAATCAGGAAGCCGCCAATAAAAAAGGTTCGTAAGCTTAAATAATTTTTCAATTTTTTTTTAGCACTAATCAATGATAAATATGTTGTCACAGAACTTACAACGCTAATAGAAGAAACCCCAAAAGATCTATGATTGAAAAAATATTTAATCACATGAGGAGAAAACTGAAGCCAGATCAAGAAATGTGAATGACTGCATAGATAGGAGATTATGATATGGATTATACCATATTATATTTTTTCTTGGATGTCAACATATTGACAAGAAAAACATGGGAAAGCATGAATAATCTGTGACTGGATTGGTCTCCTATTCAACTAAGACTTGCGAACTAGTTGAAGGTTTTACCAATTGGTAGACACATGCAAGTGCCTATAGAAGTTGAAGGATTAAGAACATATGCCGAATTCGAAGTTATTGACATTGTTGGTGACACAAACCCATATCATCCACTTCTAGGAATTGATTGGGAAATAGACAAACAAAGCATCATAAAATTCAAGAAAAGTATCTTATCATTCGAAGATTCTGAAATAAGAGTGGTTGCGCCAATTGATCCGCTTGAAGGAAAGATATATGTAGAGCATGTGCATAGGGAAGGGAAAGAAAATTATTTAGATAAGTTGTATAAAATCATGTATTCAAAATAAATCTATATCAATATAAAAACTAATGGGACACTGAGTTGGAGGATTGTAAGTTCATGTACGTCTGACTCAGGCGACACCCTCAAAAATTGGCAAAATACGCTACATGAAGTCCCCATGACAATATGTGCAAGAATCACAAGATTTGTCTGTAGGGTAAGAGCTGAAGCAAGTGAGATTCTTACATATGAAGGATTACCTAACATTGCATATTTTCTGGAAGAGTTTGAAGAAAAAGTCATAGAATCACAGTGATTCTCCGCTTTGGACTACATGTTGAAAGCTACGCTTGCTAGATGGTGGGGTATGCACAAACAGTCTATCTCTGAATGGCCATAGTGTAGAAGATTAATGGAGATCAAATTTGAGGAAGAGATCATTTATTATGATCGAAAATATATGGGACTAACGAATCATGTGGAACATATTGAGCACTGTCGTAGGCACTAGAAAGAACACCCACAACAAGAATGGGTTCATCGATTCATCCACACTTTGGAAATGGTACCAAGAAGTTGGTACACATCAGTAGAGTTGCAAAGTGGAAATTTCGAATGGGAAAGCTTAGCTGTAAGATTCACCCAGACATTTTAGTTCATAAGTGAACATCCAACAGTCGATGCTGCATTACAGGTAATAAAGGAAAATATTTTCGAAGAAATCCCAGTTGTAGACAAAAATTTCCATCAATGCAACATGGCTATAAATTTGGATGGAGTTCTATAATATCACGGGAGATATAGATGATAATGACCCATTTGACATAATATCTAGGTGTCACAAGGAATGGGCATAGTGGAAGGAGTTTGCACATGTGAAAATACACCATATCCTGCTAGATACGACCTAAAAAAATGGGGGGTGACAACGAGATTTTTGAGTACTATTTGTCTTTATAACAATAATTACCATTTAAAGTGATAGATAAGTAATGGCATCATGTAAAAATATTTGAATTATGAGCGCACAATACACCCATGGACCTGAAAAGACGAATTCATCCCTCTGTAATTGTTTGTGCATGTGAAGAACGACTAGGGTAGGTTAAGGTATTTTATTGAACTTCACCACCAAGACTCCAATTATATTGTATGCAAGAGAAAAATAATTCTACTACTTTCTACAACCCTGAGCATTGAACCGGTGTCCTTGTAGTATGGCCATCTCCATCTCCAACACAAGCACAGTTGAATCTAAGTCTATATCACCTACTCCTATTATGGAAGACGCTACTAGTTAAATTCCACCAAGGATGACACCAACTAAAATAAAGGCTGATCTATCAGTAGAGATAAACGTCAGTAAACCTTCTGCAAAATAAAATCCAAGTTCATCTGGGACCAAACAAGGAAAGCACACTAGTAATAGGAAGAGAAATGGAAAAGAAGCAACACCTCCACCACCAACACCACCAGCAGAGGAGGATTTTGAGACAAGGAATTTGATTCCACCTTATGTCTCACCCAGATGTAGGGATGCATCAAAAGTCACAATTCTGAAAAGCGCAAAGACCGCACTGATAGCACCAATAATACCCAAAGGAGTGAAGGTAGTGAAAGACATTCTTCCCAGTGTAAAGAAGCTGTCTTATGCTGACCATGATACGAATCCACAAACAGACCTGGACTGCAAACACTACATGGACATTGTGCAAGAAACACCCAAGGTTCCCCAATGATTTGTTGCAAAGGAATGGGCAAGGGATTGGAGCAGTCAGGCATATTATCGCTGCTATTTATGCCACACTTTGGACAAAGTACACAAATAAACACATGTGTCAAATAGTTACTCCTATTTTTTCATGGATGGGTTCTCTGGTTAGGAAAACCTATATATGTAGATGTTCAGCTTATTTACACCATCACAAGCTTACCATCTGATAGGATGGACCCCACAAAACTGCTGAAAAAGGATCAATAGGTGGAAATTGCTACATGGATGAAGAAAAAGTATAACGTGCAAAGAAGCAAAAGGGGATTTTTTATTCGCTCCATTAACAACCCCACTATTTTCTTTGCTACCAAGGTATTGGCTTCCAAGTTACTCTGCAAAATGCACCCAGATCTGTGTATTGCAGGAGGGATTTCACTTGCAGAACTCTATGTGGTAGGAGCTCATATCAATTGGTGTCAATTATTGTTGAAAGATATTTTACAAGACGCCAGTGATGCACAGGAAAAGGGTAGGCCATTTCACTATTCATGGCTGTTACTTTTAATTTCATTTATAGCATGGTCTGACCCACAAGACTACCAAGGGCTCAACGTGCCAGTGACTTGTCAAGGAGTAAGAAATCAGAACCTATGGTTTGAGAAGGACCTAAAGGATTGACAGAAATAGAACAATGTTGAATTCTTTTTGCATGGGGAGGCTATACGGTACCAGGTGAAGAACATGTACAAGTTAGATGATGCAATTGTTCAACAATTTCACCCCATTGTTAAATTTGAGATTTTCTCTCACCATATTTACATACAGCCACGTAAACAGCCACAATGTCAAAATATACCAACCAAATTTATGATGACAAAGGAAGAAATTTAAGAAATTATTAATTAATGGCCGAAGAAATGGTGTGTTCCAGTACCAAAAGAGCAACTTCAACAAGAGGAGAACCAATTACAAGAATACAACTCGGATGGGGAAAATGAAAAAGAGGACCCCTTGGAGTATTTAGATTCCACAGAAAGTCATACCCCCTCAATAACAACACACCCAGAATCAAAAAATGGGGGGGTACCTCAGGAAGAATAATTACAACCAAAAAGAAAGAAAAAGAAGACGAAAGATGACAGAACTACAAATATTGTTAGCCTGGACAGTGATGATGTGAAACTAATGGCTGAGGCAATAACTGAAGCAACGCAGACCAACTTCAAGTCCATAGAGGAATGACAAGAATAAATTTTAGGTACAGTTACTAATCTCCTTAAATTTTTGTGTAAAGCATTCTAAGAGGTCAAAATTAATGTCGACTGTCCAAGTGCAACAACCGAGTCACAATCCCCATCAAAAACATCAAGAACGGAAGAAATTGTGTTACCTGTTCCCATCCCACTAATAACAGTACAAGTATCTAAAACCATTGTTGATTTAGGCACTCCTGAGTTTAACGATGTTTATAAGGATATTGGCCATATTGTTATATATTTTTCATTTGTCCACATAAATGAGGTATATGCAGTACAACGTGTTGTTGTTGATAAATATGTAACTTCGGAATGTATTCACTTGTATATCTTATGTATTGTAACCTGATGTTTATTCTGGGATGTATTTGTGATGTACTTGTGTCATGTCATGCCTCGATGTTCCTATCGAGAGGATCTATAATGTAAACAAGTCATGTCAAGTCATTGTGGGTAACCCTCCTATTATCTAAGGATTAAAGTCCCCGCAGTTTCGGGGCACTAGGGTTATTAGACTCTCCTAGAGAGGTCAGCCCTAGTAGGGTTTTAGTCATGTTGGGAATTAGTATAAATAGAGAGCTAGCCTCTCTATTTAGCATACACTCATCCACACTCAGCTGTAGCGCATAGCTAAGGAAGAGAAAGACACTGGGGCAAGGAAGAAAGAGATTACTACTGTCGGGAGATCATCTTACTGTTTTGTGGGTTTTACTTTTGGTGTTGATTCTATCTCTGAGGAAGTTGCGGGGTTTTCTCCATTTATGGTTTCCCTGAGGAAAAACACTGTGTTCATTGTCTCTTGTGTTTGATTGTTGTACTTGTCATTCTCTCAGTTACAGATCCTAACATAATGCTAGCTTGATTGATAAAAACTAACATGGTATCAGAGCTAACCTGAGAAGAAGACACTGTACAGCTACGAAAACTAGTGCTTCCTACTTTGTGGATCTCTCTCCACATATTTTCATCAAAATAAGGCTAGAATAACTCACCTCCCTAGGGCGCATCTTTCTGTCAAAACAGAATCCAATTCTGAGGTTTTTTAGTTTTGGACCCGACACTGCTGCCGAAAATTAGGGCTTTTCACATGAGAGGAATTTTTCAGTGAGCCTAGGCCTGGATTGATATCCTCCCCAAAATCAAAGTTAGGGATCAAATTCAAAGCATTTGATTGGATAGTACTCTGGAAAAGCAAAAAATCCTAATCTGCTCCTGAACCAACACTGGAGGATTTCAGCTCCAAACCCATATCCAACATCTTGACCTGGTAAGATCTAAATATTTTGTATTTCCATTTGAGGTTCTTAGTTAAGATGTCTCATCATACCAAGCTTGATGAAAATCTTGAGGGAGCTAATAAATTCCGATCCTGGAAGTATAGGATCTCCCTGGTCCTGGAAGAAAATGAGTTGGACTCCTATATCAATAAGGAGGTTCCAGTTCCAGAGGGAGATGAGGCAAAGGCCTTACATAAGAAGAAGTTGGTTATGGAAAAGAGGATCATTGCTAATTCTATCAAGGATCACCTCATACCATAGGTGTCCTCCCTCAAGACACCTAAAGCTATGTTTGATGCCCTAACCAAATTGTTTGAAGGGAAGAACATAAACCAGAAGATGACTCTGAGAAACCAACTGAAGAATGTAAAGATACAGAATGCTGACACCATCCAGTCTTAATTTACAAGGGTCTCTTAGATCAAGGAACAACTAGAAGCAGTAGATGAAGAAGTGGAAAATTCAAAGATTGTGATGACCACCTTGAATGGTCTCCCTAGGTCATGGGACTCCTTTATTCAAGGGATATGTGCTAGAAAGAAGTTAGTCAAGTTCAGCAAACTATGGGAAGAATGCTCTCAAGAAGAAGCTCGGATAACAGCTCGAGAAGAAAAGATGGGAAGTGAAGATCAAGCTCTCATAGTTCACTCCAAGAAAACCAAAATAAGTTCTCATCACTCCAGAGGTAAGCATTTCTCTAAAAATATCTCTAGAAAAGACATGTCTAGAATCAGATGTTATACATGTGATGAAGTAGGACACTTTGCAAGAGATTTTCCTAAAATATAGAATAAGAAAAAGAGAAACAAGAAAATACATCATGCTCATGCTGCAGAGGATGATGAACCATTGAAGAAAAGAACCAGATATGAAAGTGAAGACTCTTATAGTGAAGAAGAATATGTCTTGATTTCTACTCTCACGGGAAACATCACACATGGAAGAAATGATTGTCTTATAAATAGTGGGGCTTCCAAACATATGATAGGATTCAAAGAGTCTTTTGTAAAACTTTCAGAACATGAATCACCTCACAAGGTGAAGCTTGCATATAACTACCAATATCCAATAAAAGGTAGTGGGGAATCCTCCTATAAACTAGACTCTGGAAAGTCTATGAAGATGCAAGATGTATTGTTTGTACCAGGTCTCAAGAAGAACCTTCTCTCCATATCTGCATTAGATGCAAAAGGAATGAGGATTGCATTTATAGATGGTCAAGTCATCATGTGGCCAAAAGGAAAGACTATCAATGATGCGGTAGTGATTGGAGAACAAGAAGGAGGATTGTACAAATTAAAGGGCCATCTAGAACAAGCCTTGTTCCATGACATAGTTGAGCCAAATGAGCTTTGGCATAGAAGGCTTGCACATGTGCATTACAGAGCACTACCACTAGCAAGCAAGCTGTTGAAGGTCTTCTAGAAATACAAGCAAAACATGATGGGGTCTGTAAAAGATGTGCGAAAGGAAAGAATACAAAGAAGACATTTCCAAGTAGCGAAAGCAAAGCAAAAAGAATCTTGGAAATCATCCACTCCAATGTATGTGGTCCTATGTCATCAAGCTCACTAAGCGGGTATGTATATTATGTTTCTTTTATTGATGATTTTTCTAGGAAGACATGGATTTACTTCATGAAGAACAAAGATGAAGCATTCAGCAAGTTCAAGTAATTCAAAGCCTTGATTGAGAATCACACTGAAAAGAAGATCAAGACCTTTCGATCAGATAATGGCAGAGAATTCACTTCGAATGAATTCAAAGAGCTATGCAAAAACTCAGGGATTAAGAGGGAGTTGTCTAGTCCTTATAATCCACAATAGAATGGGATTGCAGAAAGGAAGAATAGAACTATCATGGAAGCTGCAAGAGAAATGCTACATGATCAAGATCTTCCTATGCATCTTTGGGCGGAAGCTACCAGAACAGCGGTCTATGTACAAAACCGTACTCCACACAAAGTACTCGAGAACAAGACTCCTGAAGAAGTATTCTCTGGTAAGAAACCATAAGTCAGCCATCTCAGAATATTTGGCTATCCAGTGTACATACACATTCCAAAAGAGAAGCGGACTAAATTAGATCCTTCAGGAAAGAAGGGTATATTTATGGGATACTTTGAAAGCTCGAAGGCTTACAGAATATACTTCCCAGGATTCAAGAAGATTAACATCAGTAGGGATGTGACATTTGATGAAGACACAGCTTACAACAAATCCAGAAAGAGACCTACTAAAGTGCCTGAAGAATTGGAAGCACCTAGAATTCATGATACAACCATGAATGAAGAAACCCAAGAAGAAGTTCGAAAATTTGAAGAACCACAAAAAACTGTAGATCCACCTCCAGAAAAGAATCCTCATAAGAGGAAACCTGCTTGGGTACGAGAAGTTATCTAAGGTGCAAAAATATATGGGGCTCCAGAAGAGAATCATAGAGAAAGAAAGAGGACCAGATCCTGCTCCGAGTATGTAGCCTTACTATGTGATTTCATTGATAAAGAACCTTCCAGTTATGAAGAAGCGGCAGAACGGAAAGAATGGAAGGATGCTATGATCGAAGAGTATCAATCAATCATGAAGAATGATATTTGGGATGTTGTCCCAAGACTAGAAGGGGAGTTAGTTGTAACTTCCAAATGGATCTACAAGATCAAGCATGCTGCAAACGGTAGCATAGAGAAATATAAGGCAAGATTTGTTGCTCGGGGTTTCTCCCAGAAAGAAGGAATGGACTATGAAGAAACCTTTGCACCTATAGCCAGATACACTTCCATCAGATCAGTACTTGCTATGGCTATAGTAATGAAATGGAAGATACACCAAATGGATGTCAAAACTGCTTTCGTGAATGGTGTAGTGGAAGAGGAAGTGTATGTGGAACAACCACTCGGTTTCGAGACACGTGACAGGGAGTCTCATGTGTGTATATTGAAGAAAGCCCTGTATAGTTTGAAACAGGCACCCAGGACATGGTATGACAGAATTGATAGCTTTTTATCCAGTTTAGGCTTTACCAAGAGTAAAGCAAATTCCAACCTTTACTACAAGGTTGAAGATGGCAACCCATTGATGCTCCTACTGTATGTAGATGATCTGTTTGTGACAGGTATGGATGGGTTGATTGCTGATACGAAGAGAAAGCTTGTTGCCAAGTTCGAAATGAAGGACTTGGGTATGATGCATTGGAGGTGTGGCAGAGTGCGGATGGAATCTCCCTTAGACAAGGGAAGTATGCAGCAGAGATCCTGAAGAGGTTTGGGATGATAGACTGCAAGGCTATGGCCACACCTATGGCATCGAACCTGGAGCTATTGAGTGATGCTTCATCAGAAGTGGTTGATGCCATGATGTATTGTTAGATGATTGGGTCCTTGATGTACCTAATGAACACAATACCAGATATTTGCTTTGCTATGAACACCTTGAGCCAGTTCCTGACAGATCTGAGACATGTTCACTTGACTACTGCAAAGAATATTCAGAGGTACCTAAGAGGTACAATTGATTATGGGATCAAGTATGAGGTGAATCAGAATATTAACCTAGAGGGTTATGTTTATTCAAATTGGGTAGGAAGTGCCATCGATAGGAAGAGCACTTCAGTGTGTTGCTTCAGTATGGGATCATGTGTGATCTCTTAGTTTAGCAGGAAGCAATCTTGTGTGGCACTGAGTACAACTGAAGCAGAGTATGTCATAGCTTGTTTAGCTAGTTGTGAGGTAGCATGGATGAGGAAGCTACTATCAGATTTATTTGATCTCCAGATGGATGCTACTTGTATACATTGTGACAACCAAAGTTGTGTGAAGTTGTCAGAGAATCCAGTGTTCCGTGACAAGTCGAAGCATATCGAGATCAAGGATCACTATATCAGGGATATGGTGTAGAGGGGATCAGTGAAGCTCTAGTATGTTACGACGGATGATCAGATAGCTGATGTGTTGATGAAGCCATTGTCCAGAGTGAAGTTTGATTACTTCAGGGAGAATCTTGGTGTTCTCCAGATCAAGGTCCCTTCCAAGGGGAAGTGACGAGTCTGGAATCCATTCTAACGAGTAGGTCAGATGTAAGGGCTAAGCCATTCTGTCATGGTGAGAGGATTTGGTTCCTTCCATGTTAGATATGAGTGCTAAGCCATTTTGATATGACTGTAGGATTGGTTCCTACATGATCAAATATAAGGGCTACTGCCATTTTGGGAATGGAGTTGCCTGGTGAGTTACTAGGAATACTTGGTCTGGGATTGAGGGCCTTTCTGAGATGATTGTAAGATGTAGTCTTACAAGATCAGATGTGAGTGTTGTGCCTTTATAACGAGTAGGTCAAATGTAAGTGTTGTGCCTTTCTGATGACTAGGTCAGATGTGAGTGCTGTCCATTTTGACGAGTAGGTCAGATGTAAGGGCTACTTCCATTCTCTGGGAGAATGAGGCACCTGTTTCGTTACCAAGTAGCTCAGTATGGGACTGGGGGCCATTCTGATATGACTGTAGGATTGGTTCCTACAAGATCAGATGTGAGTGCATGCCATTCTGATGAGTTGGTCAGATGTAAGTGCTGTGCCTTTCTAACGAGAAGGTCAAATGTGAGTGCTGGACTTTCTTACGAGTAGGTCAAATATAAGTGCTACCGAAGACCTACGAGGAGGTAGGCCTACAACTAGCATGAAAAAGGGCTGGCTCTATAGAAATTCCTATGACGAGAATAATCATGAGATAGCACCTATGGTACTGATCCAGATCGAAGTGAGGATCTAGATCCAGTGATTATGACCTAGTGATGATCCAGATCGAGCTATGATCTAGCTCCAGTTATGATGTCTCCGAGATGATCCAGATCCAGTAGTGATGATCCAGATCGAGTGAGGATCTAGATCCAATGATGATGACCTTGTGATGATCTGGATCAAGTGATGATCCAGATACAGTGATGATGATATAGATCGAGTGATGATCCAGATCGAGTGATGATGATCCAGATCGAGTGATGATCCAGATCCAGTGGTGATGATCCAGATCCAGTGATGACCTAGATCCAGTGATGATGATCCAGATCCAGTGATGATGACCCTATGACGATCTAGATCGAGTGATGATCCAAATCCAGATGAAGATGACATGAAGATAAATATGACTTGAAGATCAAGATGATGAGAACTTGACGATGACCTAGATGATACAGAGAAGAAGACTTGTGTTCAAAAACTGTGTCGAGAGAATACCTTCCTAGTTAAGAGGGAGTGTTGATGAATATGTAAATTCAGAATGTATTCACTTGTATATCTTATGTATTATAACCCGATGTTTATTCTGGGATGTATTTGTGATGTACTTGTGTCATGTCATGCCCGGATGTTCCTATCAGGAGGATCTATAATGTAAACAAGTCATGCCAAGTCATTGTGGGTAACCCTCCTATTGTCTAAGGGCTCAAGTCCCCGCAGTTCCAGGGCACTAGGGTTATTAGACTCTCCTAGAGAGGTCATCCCTAGTAGGGTTTTAGTCATGTCAGGAATTAGTATAAATAGAGAGCTAGCCTCTCTATTTATCATACACTCATCCACACTCAGTTGTAGCGCATAGCTGAGGAAGAGAAAGACACTGGGGCAAGGAAGAAAGAGATTACTGCTGTCGAGAGATCATCTTACTGTTTTGTGGGTTTTACTTTTGGTGCTGATTCTATCTCTGAGGAAGTTGCGGGGTTTTCTCCATTTATGGTTTCCCTGAGGAAAAACACTATGTTCATTGTCTCTTGTGTTTGATTGATGTACTTGTTGTTCTCTTAGTTAAAGATCATAACATAATGCTAGCTTGATTGATAAAAACTAACAATTGTTAATTCAGAAATAAAATTACGAGATCGTAACATGGAAATGAAGGTGAAGGCTACACATAAGGATATCAAGAAAATGAAATTGGAAATTTAGGAAACTGAACAAAAGAAAATGGAATGGGAAGGAAACTGATGGAAAATCAGTGAAGTGGTAGCCCTCGCTTGTAAGAACTTTGCATAAGAAGGAATAATAGAGGATATGACACCAGATACCAAATAGCACAATTAGCCGAGATAACGACTGACCTTAAGAGGAAAGTAACAAAGTTAGAAGAGCAAAGAAGACCCAGCACACCCCTAGAAGTATTGGAGAGAATAAGAGACGCAACAACTCAGGATCCAAAGAGAATAGAAGAAGCAGAACAAACATGTGCTAAGGATGTTGACCAAGTATCTCAGACTTGGGAAGCACTAATGGATGATGAGCAATCACAAAGGATTTCAAGTGAGCTGACTTCCTTTGAAGCAAATATATCACAGATAAGAAATGATATGAAGCAACTACCCTTGACACAAAAAATGGATAAAGGAAATGGAGATGAGAAAAATGCAGCAACAGATGACTGTGTTGCGCGCACAACAGTAGCAATGTGAAGAAAAAGTAGAAGAGTTGCAGGCTGAGGCGAAGAGAGTTAGACACATCATTTAGCCTGTACATTAGAAAGTGCATGAGGTAGCAGCATCAAAAGAGAAATTCATGCCAGAACACATCAGTTCCGACCTGGTAGAGAAAATGTTGAAAACAAAGGAAGAAGTGTGCATAGAGACAAAGAAAGTAGTGAAAATCATGGAGGAGTTTCACAACAAACTCATCGCAAATCATCACATGGAGAAATAGATTCAAGTGGCTTGAGATGAGCCACAGGTGAGTGTTGGGGGTCTGTTGGGACTAGAGATAGTAGGGAAGAATTCATGCATAATTCTACCTAAGTAGGGAGAAGAACATAAAGGAGAAGAGGAAGGAGCTACAACTAAGGAAGCAACATAAAGGAGAAAGGGAAGAATGTTGCATCAGAAGAAGTAAAAGAGAGGAAGAGGAAGAAGAGGAGAAGGCACTAGATAGGTAATTCGCAATAGAAGGATAGAATGTGACATGTGATCACTAGAATAAGACGTGCAAATGGAATAACGGCTAGAAAGAATTAGTAAGGAATAACATTGAGAAAGCAATAGGCCTTAACGAACATGGATACGAGCGTGGATACGAGCTTGGATGGAGCCAACAGACACCACACATGTGAAGGAATCTTTGTAAGTTAGACGATAGTGCCTCCCGTTATGTGTTGTTAGAATAGGAAATACAACCTGTTGGCTAGTTATAACAAGTCGGCAAATATAGTGACAGAAAGGGATTTTGTAATAAGTCTGTAAAGAGTCTATATCGAGTCAGTATTTGAGTCTGTATCAAGTACGTATGGGATATGTATCGAGTCTATAAGAAGGATATAAAAGAAGGAACCCAAGCTGTATGTGGGTTAGATTATGGATTCTAGATTAGAATCTTGGTAGACGCTCAAGCTAGACTCAATAGACGTTCTTGGTTAATGGCTTTGTGTCATTGAGCGTATCATAGTAAGGGATCTACAGCTGAGTGTGCAGATGAGTAGGAAAGGTTGATTTGATCCAAGTTGTGTGCGGATCATTAGTATAAGTAGCATAGAAGGAGAACAGAGAGAATATTAAAGAGCATGAGAGGTAGAAAGATTTTTTAAAGTTAGAAGAGAATATCTTGAGAAGAATTTGCAGCTTAGTGCGCAAACCAAAGGTGCATTTATTTCGTCATGCTAGATGAATATCACCTTGTGTTTTTTGCTCGAATGGGTTTCCATGTTATATTCTACGTATATGTGTGAATGTTGAAAGTAGCTTAGATATATGTGTGATTATGGTAGTGAATGAATGGTTGTATATTTGCTTGTAAATGAATACATGTATGATGGTTGCGTTGCATTTATGGATATGATTATGTTGCATGTCTGTTTTTTATTTACTAAAGTTGTATAAGGAGAGGTTGGGTCATAGTATAGTTGTTAAAGAATAGTAAACACAAGCAATCCAACTCCGGACTTTGTGAAAACCTTGACGCAGAGCCAAGATACTAAAACACCCTCCCACCCAACTATGAAAACGTGGTTCTATCAATTACCCATCAAGAGAGATATATCGGGTGAGACGACATCTACGTCGCATGTGATGCTAGCTGATCCCTGCTCTATCAGTCTGATATCTCGGACTTTGTTGTGCTGAGAAGAAGGGACTAAACCTGGGTCTGGATCCCTATAGAGAGGGATAGAGAGAGACAACAAATCCAACAAGATACATTTGCTCTTATGGCTAGATATGCCATAATTTGATCTATGATCTTAGTTACATATATTATAGGATGGAAACTTCACCAGATGGATGTGAAGACAACCTTCCTTAATGATGAGGTTGAGGAAGAGGTTTATATTGTGAATCATAATGAATTTGTGATTCATGGGAAGGATTCCCATGTGTGCAATTTGAAGAAAGAATCACATGGGATTAAGCAAGATCCCTGAGATTGGTATGCCATAATAGACAACTATATTCAGAGACTAGGATTCTCTAAGAGTGAAGCTGATACAAATTTGTACTTCAAAGTAGTGAAGAATCAACTATTGATATTGGTTATGTATGTTGATGATCTATTCCTCACTGGAGAGGAAAGATTGATTGTTAAGTGTAAGAGGGATATCACCTCATCCTAAGGATGAAATACTTAGGTATGATGGACTGCTTTATAGGCCTTAATATTTGGAAGAGAAATGATGAGGTATTTTTGTCTCAAGGGAAGTACACCATTGACATATTGCATAGGTTTAGAATGGTGGATTGCAAATCCATGAGTACTATGATGGTTTACAATTTTAGGAAACTTCATGAGTCTGATATTGGATCAAATCCAATGGAGGGCCACTTTGTGTAGACAATTGATTGGATCGTTAATGTACTCAATACACTCAAGGTTGTATTTTTTTATACATTTATCATTATGAGTTAGTTTAAGTATGATTTGAAGCAAAGACACTGGGTTGTTGCTAAGTATGAATTGAGGTACATTTGAGGTATGATTTCTTTTGGAATCAGGTATGCCTCCAGTGGAGGGGCTTTATTACTTGGTTACACTTACTCTGATTTGGTTGACATCATTGTGGATCGTAAGAGCATTTAGGATACTATTATAGCTTGGTTTCTTCCATTATTTCCTGTTAGCAGAAAGCAGGGATCAATTTCCCAGAGTACACAGAAGTTGAGTACATTGCTACTAGTACTATTGTAGAGAATCAATGTGGCTAAAAATTTGCTTGTGGGATTATTTGATAAAATACTTGCACCTATAGTTATTGGGTGTGACAACCAAAGATGCGTCAAGCTTTCTAAAAATATGGTGTTTTATGATAAGTTAAAGAACATGGAAATGAAGTATCACTTCATTCAATACATGGTCTAGAAAGGTACAATGAAACTTCAGTACATATTTATTAATGAGTTGATTGCAAATGTGTTAACAAATCCTCTATATTGACTAATTTCAGGTACTTTTGATACAATATTGGTATGGCAGAGAATGCGTCGCTCGCTGAGAGGTAGTGTTAAATGTACATCATCAGGATTCATTCTTTGGACTTGTGATTAATATCAAGTCATGATTCTCATGCAGACCCCCAATTATAGTGGGTATACTTGGTGTGGGAATCCCGTTATAGAGTTTAAATGCTTTGCATGTTGAAGCATAGATGTTATGTGATATATTACTAACCATGGTCATAAATTGCTATTAAGTATCCTTTAGAGATTAGCTACCTCTAGAGTGAATTATATATGGTCCGAGAGTAATAATATGATCATAGCATGTGACAATTATTCTGAGTATAATGTGATATGATATATAGTTAATGTTAACACATCATAGACCATGCAGTAAAGATAAAGAGATAATAAATAAATAGATAATGCATAGATAGTTCAAATTTCCTAAAGATGACTAAGTGAACTCAAAATTGTAATATTCAATTAAAGTTACAATGTGTGCTTCAATTCATTAAATAATTCACAATGATTACTCCAAAGTAAATCAATCAGCATAATTAGGTTAATAATAGTTAACTAAGTGTTAATAATGAAGGACTAGTTAACTAAAGTGTTTATACTTTAGTTAAACTAAAAGATGGAACTTAAGTTAATAAAAAGGTGACACTTTAGTTATAAAGTGTTTTGCATGATGACACTTGAGTTAAAGCACATCGACACTTAAGTTAGCATGTTAACTAAGTTATCATACATTCAGTTAGATAATGAGTTAACTTTGATGTCAATTAAGCACTAGTTAATGTCAAATATGAAAGGCATGGTGCATATGTTATGCATGATGGAGATTCCAATGCACCGGATCAATTATTATTAATGAAGGAAATTCGTAGTTTTGGTATGAGTAGTGCATAATTCTCATGTAACCATTCAATATTGTATGCATGGTAGTGATTTTGGCTTTTTATTGATGTGTTGGGAACATGGAAAGTTAATACAATTGAATTCTATTCTCTATTGCTCAGTGTTCTCTCTTATCGAGCAATATGTTATTGTGTAAAATCCACTCTCTGCAATCTATCCATTATACTCTAAAGAATTGTTGGGTTTTTCATCCTCATTATTTTGAGGGTTTTCCTAGGTTACATATTGTGTTGTGGAGGAATGATTTGTGTGATTTAACATTCTATTGATTCTAGTGTTCAGATTACCTGGAATTAAAGTTTTAGAGTTCAAATATCTTCATATTTTCTTAAGCATTAACATATCATACTTCACCCCCGCTACCTATGAGCCTAAAATATTCATCATAGAGTCTAATGCATCATTAAATGGAGTTTCAGTGAGCCCAATGTCCTCATAATAATGAGGGGTTTTTGAGGTATATCATAATAATTTTTTCTAGGAATCTCCTTGAATGACCCATCAACCTTATTGATTTTAGGTATATTCAAATTTCCAATGTCTCCTATACCATTATTCTTCCCTATCCAAAAATCTTATGATTTTTTAATAAATCCCTTTTTCATCTCAATGAATGAATTATACAATGAGGGAGAGAGTAATTTCATCTTACGTAGAAAGGTTTGATTCAGCTATGGAGGATGAATCATAGGATGAAGAAAAAGTTGAGAATATACACTTAAATCTCTTCTGCTCTATTCCAACACCTTTTTCGATTCAAACAACACAAGAACTAATATTTCAGACTTGCTCTTTTGATCCATAGAAAGAACTAATTCTCCCCTAGTACAATTTTTTATCAAGTGGCCCAACCTCCTGCACATTGAACATCTAAATGGGATGCCCCAATAATCCATTTTTTGAACATATGAATTCCCCCTCCATTATATTTCTATTTATTCTAGTAATCCTTGGAATATTTCAATCTCGACCCAAACATGACCAAGACAATTATCTTCTCCATTTAACATATGATTTTCAACATGTAGAAAACAGCCAAGCTCATTCCCAACTACTACAAAATATTCACAATTATAGAGCTTGAAAGGAAAACCAGGTAGAAGAAGCCATATATATTGACGAAACTGAAAAACTTTGTTTTGATGGATCGAAGGTATCGATACAATCTATTTAACGTCAAGATTCCTTTACCATATATCCATATCCCTCTTAAAATATTAAAGAAAACTTCCTCATCTTTGAATTTAAAACAAAACCCTTGACTAAAATAGAAATCGTGGAGCTATAACCTAGGACTGGTTCCCAGTTTTCTGCAACCCACCTTCTAATATCCTTCTTGTTCATGGACCAGTATTCAGATTTACCAACTAAGACCAATAAAGAGAGAATAGTGACTTCCTCTAGATCCACGTCTCTACCTAAAACCATTTTATGCTTGTTAGAATAATCTTTCCATGCTATAATTTGATGATATCCAACTCAATTCCTCTCTGCTTCTTGAATAGTGGTCCCAACTACTTTCCTCACACACTTAGGTTTTGAAGGTTCCAAAATTTCAATATCCATGGTTTCCATAGAATGAAAACTGGAATGTCTTGAATCATGACTCCCATTACTAACATCCTATGCGCCTATCGTCTCATTATCTTCCTACACATTTGAAATGGTACCCCTACTTACCTCCCACTCAAACCTCTCATCCACCAAATATATTTCTCCACAAAACCTCCCATCTAATCCTTCACGTGTCTCAATCATGACATCTCACAATGTCTTCACCTGACAAACTTCCTTGTCTTGTGAACCCCTAGCTTGATGCAAAAGTTGAATAAAATATGCATCAGATCAAAATAGCCCTTCCCGTGTCCAAATCTTGTCATCACGAGGGTCCAACAATAGTTCCACCTTATCACTCAAGTGTGTCCATTCCTCCTCCATCTCATCAAAACCCCCACTAAAAAACCAATCCACTAGAAATCCTTCCAATTAATCCAAGCCATGTTACAAAATCATCCTTCACAAACCCAAAACCCTAGCACAAAACCTTCCCCACTCCATATTCAAACAACCCTCAATTTCATACTTCATACTAGGGGTATGGTTGTTAAACTTAATATTAAAATTTGTGGTTTGAAATTATTTTGAAATTAAAAATGGACTTCTAAACAAAAAATTACTATCAAAATCCATATTAAAAGAACCATTAGGATTCAAGATAATAATGTCAATTATAGGATTAAAAAGTGTTGGATGGAAATAAAAAAATACTCTTAGATGAAAAAATAAATAAATAAAGACTTTATTTTCCTCCAAAATTTATATCTCTTATTTTATTATATTTTTTAAGAAGTCCAGTTTAGAACTGAAAATTTATCGCATTGATCTATCTCTTTACATATTTTTTATCACATAAAGAAATATATTGTATTAACATGCACGCACACACACACGCACACATTAAGATTTGAAAGTCCAATAGATTTCAAATCAGTTTCTAAATGAATTGATTTTCCTAAAAGTATCTCATAAGTAGATGATATATTCCATATATTGTACTATATAGACTTTAAATAAATTTAAAGACCTATTGACATTATCAAAAAACATGTTTACTTTGGGCTTCAGTGAGAGACACTTTTTCATCCCCTAGGCTACAAAATGTTTATTTTGTTGGTAATAATTCCAGATGGCCTCAAAAGGATATTTGCATTGTTGCATCCTCAAATTATTCCTCTTTAACTAAATTAATGGAATTTGTAAGATGACCTACGAGAGATTGAACTTCAAGAGAATCCAAGTATTATGTTAAAGTGCATTTCTTCTTGTAATGATATTTTATCAACTCACTTTTTCTAATCCTCCAAAGGACTTTCCAATTAAACTTGTTTGGATAGTTGAGAATTCAATTTCTCATTTAGGCATAATAAAACCCGGTAAAAACAATCAATTTTCACAACAAAATAAAATTAAAAGCACTAGAGTGAATTGACAACTGCTCTACTAGAGGTGCACATGCTCTACCATAATAAAATTAAAAGCACTAGAATGAATTGACAACTGCTCCAAAATCTTCTAGACCATAAGTGTATAACAAGTATCAATAACTTTATCTAACAAAAACTAGATAGAAAAACATTGCATAATGAAATGGGTATTAAAAAAAACGCTTAATATACCTGGGCCTAGATAGAAATGATTAATATTATTAGTGACCAACACAAGATTCCAAGGAGTAAAACCAAACTACCTTATAATAACCATGCTTGTAATGACCCATAATTCCGCCATATAAGTTAAGATCTCACCTACATAAAAGAGGACTTCCGTGATGTTGTTAACACTCACACTATGAGAAATGGAAGGAATTTCTGTGAATATTACATGGTTGAGGGGGTAGTTAATACCCTTACCTCAATCGTATTCAATGAAGAGAGGTTGTAACACCCCATTTTTTACCACAGTATGTAATAATGTAATTATGTAAATATTGATAAAATGGCTAGAAGTCAGATGTGAATGGTCTAGTATGACCATATGATGTAATTATGCACACATTATATTAATATAAATTTCATGACCACTGCGGGATAAGAAGGATGAAGAAGAGATGGTGGGCTATGATTGCACAAGAGGGTAAGTGAGAAGGGGGTTTAAGGGGAAGACGACCCTAGTGATTTATAATGTAAGTCACTATCCTTATTATTTATTTTTATGCTAAGTTTGATAAAGCCTCTTTAATTAAAAGTGCATTAGCATTAATATGAGTTAAGTATCATAAACCTAAGGATTAGAGGGAAAATGGGAGAAATTCCCATGAGCGCCATTACCCAATTCTCCTTAGCCTTGCATGCCACTTGGATAGTTTTCAACATGCATATAATTTATTGAGAACAATTTCATTCTGCCATCATCCTTCCATGATTCTGACATCAACCATTTTCAGTTATGAGCCACCATCACCCATTTCATAGCATAGATCCATCACCTGTAGTATAGTATATATTTGTACCTAAGAACAATGGAGTTACCTGGAGGCCCAACATGTAGAGTCACCTGCCATCTTGTGTTGAATCCCTAGAAGGGAATTTGGGAAAATAGTCTGAGGGACTATTAACTTAGAGAAGGGAACTCAAGGGATTGTTTACTCAAATAAGGGAAGCCCCATTCCTTGGGTTGTGGAGGCTAATGAAGGGGGAGTGCTAGCATATTGGGATAGATATAGAAGGGAAATTAGATACCTTCTTGTGGATTGATATCCCTATATTAGGGGTGGCCTCTGTTATAGAGAGAACTAGCATAACGTAGTTCCTATGGCTGGGAGAAACGCTTTTGGTCTGCAATCAATTGGATATTATTTTTAGATAAGTCTCCCTCTACATATAAAATTTTTTCTATTTATATAGATGTATTTTAATTAATTAATTAATTCTATTTATGATTTAATGCATATAATTATTGGCATTTTGTGAATGCATTCATGTATAAATTTCCTATAACATTATTGTATATGTTTATATTAATTCTGGATAATCATTTATATATTTAATTCCATTGTAAATTGTAATTAAATCAATGGAAAAATGAAATTGAATATCATACACAATTTCAATTGGTATTCTGAGTATCACATGGCCCCAATGGAATTGAGAGGTCACTAAGTATGTGAAAGAGTTCCTCACTACATTTGATCATGACATGAATGGATGAATTAACCAAATTAACTCACGTGATTATTATTATTATTGATAATGTTGATGATGCTGATGATAGCTATTAACGTCCACTGAGACCAAATTTGGTCTATAAGACCTTAAAAAGGAAAGGAGTATAGGATCCTAAAAAGGAAAGGAGTCACTTGGTTTTGTTTATAGTTGTATTTCTATGCTAAAAATATGTAGGAGAATCATTCCTAAACCACCATAGTTATGATGAGTTAAAAGGATAGGGAGGTCGTTATTGTAGAAAATGTTTTGAAATTGTGCTCTAATTTGTGTGTATGCATGACATTCTCTGAAAAAATGGTTTTTTGTCTTCACCCGTCTTTGTGTCACAAAGATGACAGATTCTTTCATCCCATGATGTTTTAGGAATTGTCCAGTGCCTTGTTTCACTAAGTAACTCATGATTGTTTGTTATTATTTTAACAATGTTGATTTTCTTCTTTAAGATAGTTAAAATAGAGAGATACTTTTGATCTTCTATATTAAGGTTGATCACCCCCTTATAATATCATAAATTTTTCTTATCCTCTAACTCTTTATCGCACAACGTATTTTCCTTAAATTTTGATGTTATAATACTTTTAATATTATCACTATTATGCAAAGTGACCTCTTCCTCGACTCCCCAATGGTTTAATAAAGAATCAACATCTTTATTCCAACCTTCCTTAAGTTGTAGGTGGTTTTGAATAAAGTATGAATGAAAATTAGGAAGCCTCGTGTCTCCCATGTTGTTTACCTTGTTCTTGTACACCTAGTCATAGCCATGCTACCAATTGGGGAGAGACTCGCTACTATGAGGAGGATAGGATGGTTTATTTCCTTTAATTTTGAGATTATATGTTATAAATATATTTTGGATTTGATCCATCCTTATCCAAGCCTGTCTAGAGATGGTGTATCCCCAAAATTCACAACCATATAAGATAACATGAATGATGTTAGTCTCAAAGATGAGTTTCTTCCTACCTCAAAGTCAAAGTTTTATTAATTTACAACTATTTTCAAGTCCATAATAATATTTCCATCCTCCATTAATCCTTTTTCTCAATTCTATAGTTCTAGTTGTGCTTGTGATGAATATTGATTCCAAGATATTTATATGAAATCACTTACTCCAATTTATTGTTATCATACATGAAATTATCATAAGTTATCTTTTTGGATTTGATTATAATATCCTTTTTTGTCAATATTAAAGTCATACCCAGACTAGATAAAAAATCCTTGAGAATTTTTAGTTTCTTATCGAGATCATAGGGACTCCTCACCACAAGAACACATCAACAAAGAGAATAAATATGATGACTTACCAGCCAAATTCATACCAGCACAACCTGCCTCTTCTGAAGAACCCTCTATATTGTCAATGTAAATACCAAAAAGCATATTATTCTTTCTTGTTTTGTCTAGGATATTCTACAATGACACTTCTACAAAAGAATGATATGTGCCCACAGTTGTTGTACTTAAAACATACAACATTGTAATCAAATAGAGGGGAAAATGAATTATAGTTTTTTTTTGAGAACCCATAAGTACTTTTATCTTTGTTCCACACATAATTATCAAATTCTCTACAATCTATTGCTATATGACCAAAGCGATTGCAATAGTAATGATGTTAGGAACCCATGTCAATCCTTCTCTTTACCGTGTTAGTATATTGTTGTTGGATGCATATGCATTGTAAGTCGTCCCATAATAATTGTTGATCCATAGTTTGTGTTATTGTTGCTGGGCGCATATGCTTTGTAAGCCGCTTGTGGTATTTGTTGATCCATAGTTTATATTGGCCCATGGTTTTGACCCATAGTATTGGCGCCTATTTTTAGTATATAAGTGTGTGTTGAGGCCAAGGAAGGCACGGTGAAGTTATTTTGTATTGAGCTTGCTCAAAGGAGGTTTCCCCCTTGAAGTGGCCTGCAATTAATATAAAAGTGATTTTGATTTTTGCTGCTATATCGTGTATTTTGATTAATTATTTGCTACAGGGTCCTCACATCTAGTATCAAAGCACTTTCTTGGGCTCGTTGGGTGAAATTTCTGCCCAAATTTTTTTCACTTCTGTTGTGGGTTCGGATCTGGGAATAATCCCTATTCGCTTAACTGTGGGAAGTACTTGGGCATAAGCCCTAAAACTCATTGAGAGGAGTACCACAGGAACCCCGAAGTAGCTGGCCCATTGAGAGGACCTGCCAGTGAAAAGGGCAACGACCCCTACCTGATTGACAGTTCCCACCCGTGAGGTAAACCAAGAGCTGTCGTTTGTGGCCAAGCGGTTATCAGTTTTACCTGAGCCATGGAGTGAGGGGTACTGCCCCAATACGCAAGCCGTCAGACAGCATTGGTGGCCGAGTGAATCCCTTGAACCGATAGGAATCCGCACATACCTGGGGTCCATATCTATTTTTAGTTGCACAATTGCATATTTCCGCTGTCCAGAACTGTTGCCGGTTAGTTCCACACCATTGCAGATCCACCTGTTGCCGATCACTTCTGTGCCATTGCAGATCCCTTCCGGAAAAATCTCCTGCTTATGGTTGTCACCCGCACAGGAGAGAAAATCATGGAGGAAGCACTTGCAGCCATCCAAGCCAAACTCCAAGAACTGGATGAAAAATTTCTTGGTCTCCATCTTGAGCATTTAGCTATGAACACTAGACGACAGTCCGAGTCTTCATCAGACAATGGGTTCTCTTCTTCCAACAATTTTCGCGGTCCGAAGCTAGATTTTCCTCGCTTCAATGGTACTGATCCAACTGGATGGATCTATCGTGTAGAACAGTACTTCAGTATTCATAATACTTTTGATTTCAATAAAGTTCCACTTGCCTCCTTTCATTTGGAACAGGTTGCTCTTCAGTGGTATCATTGGTACCTCAAGGCTCATGAAGAGCCAAAATGGCCTGATTTTTGCCAGCTCCTTTTGCAACGCTTTGGTCCTAGTGCTTTTGATGACTTCATAGGAGCTCTCACTAAACTTTGCCAAATTGGCACTGTCAAAGAGTATCAAACTGAATTTGAGAAACTAGCTAATCACACTGAAGGATTACCTGATGACTTCTACCGGAGTTGTTTTATCAGTGGTCTAAAGGATGCAATTCGCTCTGAGGTCAAAATGTTCAGTCCCAACACAATGATAGAAGCCCTGGGGTTGGCTAAGTTGGTAGAAGACAAGCTTGCAGCCCAATAGTGCTCCAAATCCTCTTTTGTTCCCTTCCAAAATATGGGTTCTCAACGACCTCCCGTTCCACCAGCTCCTCGCTCACCTCCAATCAAGCATTTGTCTGAAACAGAGATGCAGGCACGCAGAGAAAAAGGGCTTTGTTATAATTGTGATGAGAAATTCCATCGGGGACATTGATGTGTTCAATAAAATCTCTATCTCTTGGATGTGGATTCTCCACCTGCCTCTGAAATTGGTGAAGAAGCTCCCGATATAATGGATGCTCTGGTTGAAATTCAGGAGCCGCCTACTGACCCTCCATCTCAGGAAGACTAGCCCGAGATATCCCTCCATGCTTTAGCTGGAGTCACTGCCCCCCAAACAATGCGGGTACATGGTTACTTCAAGAAGCTTCCTCTTACAATACTCATTGATTCTGGCAGCACTCATAATTTCATTGACCCTCAGATCGCCAAACAAGCTGATTGTTTTATCCATCCTTGCTCCAACTTTGAAGTCATGGTTGCCAATGGGGGTGCCTTACCTTGCAAAGGGAAGTCTCGTAATGTGCGTATCTCTATGGGAGATTATAACCTCCGCTCTGACATGTTTGCCTTGACCTTAGGTGGATGTTATGTGGTTTTGGGCGCTCAATGGCTGTGCACACTTGGCCCCATATTATGGGATTTTGCTGAACTTTGGATGCAGTTCTCCCCCGATGGACACAAAACACACATTGAAAGGATTACAACCAGGGTCTATAAGCATCATTAGTTCACATCGCATGGAAAAACTCCTTAAGAAGAGTTCCCATGGTGTCATCGCTCAGCTCCATTCCATTCAAATGCAACCATCAGCGGCCCCCACTACTCCTTTGGATCTCCAACAAATTCTAGATCGATATACAGGTGTTTTTGCTAAACTAGTGGGACTTCCCCCTTCACAACCAGAGGACCATTGTATTCAGCTCCTTCCTGGAAGCATTCCTCCCAACATCAGGCCCTATCGCTACCCATTTCACCAAAAAATAGAGATTGAACTCCTCGTTAGGGACTTACTAAAGCAAGGTATTATTCGCCCAAGCACAAGTTCCTTTTCTTCACCAGTTCTTCTTGTCTGCAAAAAAGATGGGTCATGGCGCCTCTGCATTGACTTCCGAGCACTTAATCACCTCACCATCAAGGATAAGTTTCCAATCCCTGTTGTTGATGAGCTTCTTGATGAGCTTCATGGTGCTCAATTTTTCTCCAAGTTGGATCTTTGCTCTGGGTATCATCAAATTCGGGTTCATGAGGATGATATCCCTAAAACAGCTTTCCACACACATGATGGCCACTATGAGTTTTTGGTCATGCCCTTTGGTCTCACTAATCCTCCTTCCACATTCCAGGCCTTGATGAATAAAATATTTTGACCCTATTTGCGGAAATTCATTCTGGTATTTTTTTATGATATCCTCATCTACGGTAAAACATGGGCTGAACATCTCCAGCATCTGGCTCTTGTAATGCAACTTTTCTCTGATCATCATCTCCATGCCAAAAAGTATAAATGTGTTTTTGGCCAAAAGGAAGTTGAGTATCTCGGGCACATTATCTCAGCACAAGGGGTTCATGTGGATCCTGCCAAAATCACTGCCATGAACAATTGGCTGCCTCCTAAGACACTCAAGAGCCTTCGTGGTTTTTTGGGGTTGACTAGCTACTACTGCAAGTTTGTCATGGATTATGGGAAGATTGCAGCTCCATTAACTGCTCTGTTGAAAATGGATGCTTTTACATGGACACATGTTACTGAGTGTGCATTTGACAAGCTGAAACAAGCTATGTGTACTACACCTGTTCTAGCTATGCCTGATTTTTCCAAGCCCTTCACTATTGAGAGTGATGCTTGCGACAATGGACTTGGTGCTATTCTCCTTCAATATGAACACCCCATTGCGTTCACCAGCAAAGCCCTTTCTGGTAAGAATTTAGCTGCCTCTACATATGAGAAGGAAATGATGGCTATTTTACATGCAGTACAAAAGTGGCGACCCTACCTCTTAGGGAATCATTTCTGCATCAAGACTGATCACTAGAGTCTGAAATATTTCCTAGAACAGTGTGTATCCTCCCCAGCACAACAGAAATGGGTTAGCAAACTCATGGGTTATGACTATGAGATCACTTATAAGAAGGGTAAGGACAATATTGTGGCGGATGCCCTTTCTCGCACATTTGATGACCAAGGTTCTCTTTCCGCTATTTCTATGCCTGTTCCAAATTGGTTGCAATCGGTTCAACAGGGTTATGTCAATGACTCCTCATTATCTCAAATCATCCAATCATTAGAGGAAATTTGGGGTCTAAAATGGGCCTTATAAGAAAACGTGCCAAAATATTTTTTTGTGAGTTGGAATTCAAGAACCAATAGAATTTCAATAAAATAAGTCAACCATAATGGTTGAATTGACATATTTGTCATTAAAAAAAACTACTTTTTTTGTTCGTATTTTCAACATATCTCCCTGTGTTTTTACTCAAATTTTGATCGGGAGAGCTTGTTGGATGCGGA
>LPNX010887289.1:190355-252570 GCA_001517045.1 Pseudotsuga menziesii | reverse complement strand
TTATTTTATTATTTTAACTATTATTTTATTATTTTAACTATTATTTTATTATTTTCCTTAGGAGGCCCATTTTAGACCCCAAAATTCCTCTAATGGCTTGGACAACAACCCTTCTGCTATCCCACATTACTCTTGGGATGGTTCTTCACTGAGATACAAGGGTTGTCTGGTGCTTCCCCTGAACACAGCTCTTCAACAAGCTATCTTCTATGAACTCCATGCTTCTCCCTCAGCTGGGCACTCTGGTTTTCTCAAAACATATGAACGGGCACGGCGCAACTTCTTTTGGCAGGGCATGAAAAGGACAATTCAACAAATGGTGGCTGAATGTGATACCTGCCAGCACAATAAGGGTGAAACAACACCCCTTCCGGGATTGCTCAAATCCTTGCCCATACCTACCCGGATATGGACAGATATTTCTATGGATTTCATTGAAGGGCTCCCTAAATCTGGAAGGAAGACTATGATTTTGGTTGTGGTTGATCGCCTCTCCAAATATAGTCATTTTTGTGCTCTCAGCCATCCCTATACAACCTCCTCTATTGCTCAAATTTTCCTGGACCAGATCTTTCGTCTTCATGGAATGCCTTCTTCCATTGTCTCGGATCGTGATGCGACTTTCACCAGTCATTTTTGGACAGAACTCTTTCACCACACTGGCACCAAACTGAAGATGAGTTCAGGTTATCACCCACAAACGGATGGTCAGACTGAAATTATCAATAAATGCTTGGAAACTTATCTTCGTTGCTTCTCCTCTGAGCAACAACATCAGTGGGCAAAGTGGTTCAATACCTCTTACCACACTGCCTCTAAAATGACTCCATATGAAGCAGTTTATGGTTAGGCACCGCCAGTTCTTCTTCCTTACACCCCCAGCAGTTCTCCAGTTCAGGCAGTTGACGCGATCCTTCGAAACCGCGATGAGGTTCTTCACATTTTGCGCGAAAATCTTCACATGGCAAGAAATTGCATGAAGAAACAAGCTGATCAGCATTGTTCTGAGCGCACTTTTGAAGACAGTGATATGGTCTTTCTTCGTCTCCAGCCTTACAAGCAATCCTCACTAAAACTCAAAGGGCGTCATAAGCTCGCTCCAAAGTTCTATGGGCCATATAGGATTCTTCAGAAGATTGGGTCTGTTGCTTATAAATTGGAACTTCTGCCTTCTTCCTGCATTCATCTAGTATTTCATGTCTCTTGTATGAAGAAAGTTCTTAGCACCAACATCAAAGGCCAAACTATTTTACCAGAATTGGATAATGAAGGATCCATCTTTTTGGAGCCGGAGGCTGTCCTCAATAAGCACACTCGTCAACTTCGCTCTCGCTCTATCACAGAGGTCTTAATTCAATGGCACGGAATGCATCCCGAGGATGCTACGTGGGAACCACTCCTTCAGATTCAGCGACAATTTCCACATCTAAAGCTTTGAGGACAAAGCTTTTTCTAAGGGGGAGGGGATGTTAGGAACCCATGTCAATCCTTCTCTTTACCGTGTTAGTATATTGTTGTTGGATGCATATGCTTTGTAAGTCATCCCATAGTAATTGTTGATCCATAGTTTATATTGGCCCATGGTTTTGACCCATAGTATTGGCGCCTATTTTTAGTATATAAGTGTGTGTTGAGGCCAAGGAAGGCACGGTGAAGTTATTTTGTATTGAACTTGCTCAAAGGAGGTTGCCCCCTCGAAGTGGCCTGCAATTAATATAAAAGTGATTTTGAGTTCTGCTGCTATATCGTGTATTTTGATTAATTATTTGCTGCAGGGTCCTCACAAACGATAGACAAATAAAGAGTTTTGGTATCGAGTTGTGTGAGCCCACTTTGGTGGAAAATATATTATGAATTCATCCTTGTTTTCCTTGTGAGGAAGGTTAGGTTTTTGTGGGATATCACTCTCTTTCTTCCCATTACCTTCATTTTTTATGGAACTTTTGAGAACATCAACATAAATTTTAGGTTTTTTTTCATTCACCTTCTTTGGTGGATTTGTAGCCTTTTAATTTGAATCTTCTTTAGGAATATTTTGATTCTTGTCATATCCAAGACTAGTCTTAATGAATGGTGACCTTTGGAAATTGAAGATATCATCTAAGATTTCAATGGTATATTCAAATTTAAAGCTTCTATTCAATTGAGAAGTTGAATGCTCCAATTCCTTTCTTAACGAAACAATTTTATATTCTAACTTTTCACATATTTATTCTTTTCATTTTAATTATCTTCTCACGACTTATTCTATCCTTTTTGCCTCCTCTAGCTGAATCTTTAGGATGATAATTATTTTTTTGTTTCTTCAAGACTTTATGATGTTTTTGTGTTTCAATCATGATCCTCCTCTTCATATTTATGCAACTGATCCTTTTATTTCAAATTATTTTTCTTAAGTTTCTTTATTTCACTTAAGGAACAAATGAGCTCTTCTTTAAGATCTGCTTCCCCATCTATTTCTATATTTTAATCTTCTTCTAAATATCTCTTTTCTTTCAACGTGTCTTTATTAGTCAAAACATCAATCTTTGTTTTGATTTCCTTATAGACATTTTCTTCTCTATCACTATTGAAAATGCTTTTACTTCTCTCTTCATATGAGTCACTAACCCCTTTTAAGTAGAGAGTCTTCTTTTCTTACAAGAGTTCTTCTTTTCGTTATTATCATGTTTGTGATTATGTTTGCGTTGATGATATTTGCTCCCTTTCTTTACATTATGGTATTCTTCACATTACTACTTTCATCCTTTGTACAAGGACACTTAGCCACAAAATGTCTTACTTTCCCACAATTAAAGCATTTAAAGGGAACTTACCTTTGTGTTTTCCAAATCCTTTTTTTATTTTTCTTACAAAATGTGCTTCATCTATCTATGATTCACAACTGGGAAAATCGCTTGATTTGTGTTTTATGTTCTTCATCTTATTTGATGCTTTGAAAGTTGCTTCTTTATTTGATGGATTTTCTTTTCCAGTCCTCCTTTCATATGCAGTAAGAATCCCATGCAATTCATCCATTGTCAATTTATCAATATCCTTCTTTTCTTCAATAGCGGAAAGTTTGGCATAAAATCTTAAGGGGATTGACCTTAACACCTTTTATACAATCATAAAATCTTCAACATTTTCACCAAGTCCTTTGATAATGTTGAAAATGTCATCCACACATAGGAGATAAGATGCACCATTTTCTTTGACTTTCATTTGCAAACTCTCGAAGTGTCTCTATGAGTATGGATATTTTCCTTCTTACTTGTCATCACCTTCATATATATTTTGAATCTTCTCTAAATTTTATTTTGTTGATTCACAATACATCACCTTGACAAACTTAGATTTTTATAGAATACACAAGATGGAATTCATGGATTTTGCATTATTTTCACTAGGATTCTTCCCATTCACATTTGTTGGTGGAGTTGTTGGGGATGTATAATTGGTCATTACTAATCCCCAAATATCAGACCCAAGAGCCCTTAGTTATGTTTTCTCTTATGCTCAAGAATTCATAGTTTGTTCTATCAAACAATGGAGCTCTGTTTGTGGAGAAACCTTCCTGATTGGCCATGTGTGATCCTGAGATCTACCTTCTAGCAGTTATACTATTTCTGAAGGAACCTATTTTGATACCAATTTTTGAGCACACACTTATACTGAGAGGGGGTGTGTATTAGTATAAGACAAACTTTTACTTATTTAAATTCAATTACCACAATAAAAAAAAACCACACATAAGATATCTCAATTACAGAACATGAAACACAATATTTATGTGAAAACCCTTTCGGGATAAAACCATGAAACAACTTCTCTTTGTAGCTTTTTGTAGGAGCCAATCTACCATTACAAATATTTGTAGGCACCAACCTATTGGTGAAACCATTCACCACTAATAAAAATCCTTATAGGAACAAAACTACTCTTATGGGTCTTCATAGGTACCAACCTACTAGAGACACCAATCCACATTGATACAAATCCTTATAGGCACCAATCTACTCTTATAGATCTTCACAGGTACCAACCTACTAGAGACATCAACCCCAATGCTAAGCACCAACTTAGAAAGATACACCAATCTATTCACTTGAGTGGCACCGAACCACAGTTACAATTCTCACTTTCTTGAATACGAATTCTTCAACTAATCATTCATATTTCCTTCACCATTCTACTCACACCTTGTTCACTTCATATTTCTTCTTGAGAGGTTCCTCTTAATATAGGATACTAATGTTTTTCTGCTCACACTCATTTCCCTTCAATTCTTGTTGAATTTATATCTATTGGAGATCCTTTGTGAAGAGTTGCGTTTATTTGAATAGAAATTAGTAGCCTTTAAGTAAATAATTAATTTCTTTTTATTCTCCCAAAATCACATTTTCTCCTGGAAAATAGGGATTTACCAATAAGCCAGTGGTTTTGAAGGCCCATGGTATTTTCCCATGGTATTACACATAAGAGAATTAATTTATTTTTAATCTCTGAAATTTTCCTTATCTCCTATACTCATGGGATATGGGTCATAGATTAATGAATTACACTATGCGTATAATCGCAAAAGCGATATATCATATGTTGTACTACGAAAAACCCTTCATGTTAAAATAAAAGGCATTAGACATTATTTAAATAATCCATAGATTTATTCGGATCTATTATTCATTTTTCCACTATCAAATAGCTCAACATCACCAATGTTCTCCCTCCAAATCACCAACTTACATTGTTAAAAGATTGAAATGATCGAATTCCCTATCAACAACTCAAAAATGGAGTTTCCACCATTATATAGTTCGAAATCATGGTAATTTTTTCATTTCAACAAAATTACAGTTTCTTTTGGAGATTTCACCAATAAATTTTTTCAAAAAGTGAACTATATTACCTCAAAATGGGCCTCCAACCGGCAAGCTCTTACATAATCCTTTACGATCTATTTCTAAATTTCCTAGACCTTATTCCTTTTTATTGTTAAGATTTACTATGAATCTCAACAGGTTTCTAATGAAAATGCTAGTATGAACTAAATTGTTAGATTCTTTGGTGAGAGAGAGGGGTGATTTTAGAGGCATGCTTGGTAAGTTGGGTGGACCAAATTTTCCCAGGACAACTAGTTTCACTTTCATCTCTAGGTTACTACAATTCCACTTTGTCTAAATTTTTTTGTCAAATTCTCGCAGAAAAGACAAATGAAGAGGTTTAAATTATATTGAATTCTTACAAATGAGACAAAAAGATGATGGAATATTGACATATAAGACAAATGGCATGGTTGATTCTTACTATAAAGAGCGAAAACTTGGGAGCATTACGAGGAACACATTCTCCCAGAGAAATGTCTATTGATGTAAATCTAAAAATGTAATTTAAAATTTATTATTATTATTATTTATTCAAAATTATTAATCTTAATCATGATTTTGTTACACGATAATAATCCTCTTTTCCACACTTACAAAGAGAATTTAGCTGTGTAAATTTAAAAGGTACAATTCATCTCATATGATAAACTTGGTCATCCCACTTTGTATGATATATGATCAACCTTTCATGGATGATCATCCCTTATTTATTGCATTTAAGGTTGCTTGCATGCGTTTTAGACTTCATTACTCACACCATGTATGCATGGAGGAAACAATATCACTAGCAAGATTTATAGATCTTGATTTAATATTCATAGGATACTATTAATATGATCAAGTGGATTTATAAGATCTTGATTTGATTGACATGAAGAAAGAAAGGATCCCTTTCACAATCCTTAACATCATTGATAGACACTAATGGATTAAGAGAGAATGGATTAGGGATGGTACCACTTAGTTCCATCTTTAAGGAATAGTGGAATGATATGTCCTTAGAATATCAACACTATTAATAATACTATCACAAAAAAATATAAAGATAAATTGTAGTGTTGCAATGAGATTGAGAATAAGAAGGAATTGATTTACTACATTAAAGAGACCATTAACCCTAAGTTAGAAGACCAAAATTATCTCTTTAGAATTTCTTTCACAAAGAAAATAAATATTGCTAAAATAAGAACAAGCAGATGAGATTCATAGTGAAATTGAGAGGTGGACAAGACCTAAATCCCCTTAGGAGGAAACAATTTTTAAATTTCCAATTTCTGGAAGGTAGAAGGAAAAAAACATTTTGTTGTAAAATGCACAATGTACACAAATATTGTATCTCATTTCCAAAACATTTGTCACATTATGGATATCTTTAATATGCCAAGCCATAAAAACCAAAGTGAGTTTTGCAATCTTATTTACCAAATTATTTGATCTTAGAAACACCATTATTCAATAAAAAATGAACTTTTCTTTGTAAATGTTTAATAAATCAATGTAGGTATCAATGAAGGGTAATGACATCCTCAGGTCATATTTTTTTCTCATTGATAAGGTTATTGACGATATTTTCCAAGAACAACTTCCTCACACTCCATGAATGACACTTGAGGTAAATGTTGTCAAAGTACAACATGTGTAGACTTGAGCCCACAACCTCTTAATGATCTATGCCTTGAATTTGTCGATTGAAACCAATTAAGCTAATGCATTAGGCTAAACAATTGTTTGATAATGGCCATGTTTCGTCAATTGTGTTAAGATATCATCTAAGTTAATATAGAGTCCCACTATAAATTGTGGAGGTATACACACTCAGTGCACCTCACTTATATTCACACATAGGTTTAAAGAGTCCCTTAATTTGTTGTTGAAACAAACCTCAATAGGATTTGAACTTGGATTTGGATAACCAAAGTAAACGTACCCTTATTTTCATTTCCCATTACACATGTATGCACCCATACATGTGTAATATCTATGTTAATTTCTATGCCAAATGTGTTTCCCTTAAATTGTAGTAGAACAATCTTTCAAAATTATTTTAAACAATCTATGAGAGATATATTCACCAAGTCAAAGTAATTTTATTAGTAAACGTATCATCAATATAAATGCTAAAATCAAATTATTTTCCCTTGTAACAATGCATATTTCGTATTGGTGGCACCTCCCTTAAAGATATATTCTTATGTAAAAGTAAGTAAATTTGGTTTACTTTCCAAGACGTACTATGTATTCCATGACCTCTGCCAGAAAAATAGGTAGATATAATTTAGAAAAAATAGCACAGAAAACCTAAAGCTGCAAGAACTCCCAACTAGAAGAAGCCTCTTTTAAAAAAAAAGGGAAATATATTCCATAAAACATATCACAAAAAACCTGAGCCTCCAAGAACTTGCAGGTAAAAGGGGTAATATTTGTGAATAACTTATTAAAACGAATCATCAATCCAGAAAACATTAGATAAAAATGTAGGGAGACAAATGGATATGATGGAATATGATCGTTTATTTCAACCTTGGGATTATGGTTTTTCGTCTGATTAACTTAGTTTTTTTTGGAGTTATCCCTATCTACAAACATCGATTCAATTCATGAATGATTGTGTAACCCTTTCAAGCCAATGGTAGGAGCCAAAACGATGGTGACAAAATAAATGTTATAATTAAATCAATAAATTTGGAATTTTGGTTATGAAATTTCTCAATATTTATTTTATACATTCGACGTAGAAATGGATGGATTTGGGTATATAAGGGTAAATCTATGTTGCATATTAAAATAATTTGTTTCTCTTTATGTTTCTATCAACATAAGATCAATTGATATGCATAATTGATATACTCTATTAGTATTTAATTTCTATTACCATAGAGATCAATTGATATGCATACACTATTAATGGATTTCAACATTTTATACATCCTGCATAGAAATGGATGGATCTAGATACCTAAAGGTAAATCTATGTTGTAGATTAAAATAAGTTGTTATCTTTATATTTTTGTTCGGATTTTAGGGTTGGATAGCTAGGATTGGCTTAATAATTTGCATTGTTATTTTGTAACAACTAGAACATAACCTACATGATAAAACATTCCTGAGTGAAAATTGTTTTGGTTTAATGGAAAGCAAAACCTAGAAAAATTTGGGTCAAGTCATTTGAGCTTGTCATAATATTCTATGAAAGCATTTCAAGAACTAATATTTGAGTATTTCAAAGCTATCTCATTTGAATCATATTTAACAGTAATTAATTTACCATTTGGTGATTAGGTTTTAGTTTGAAGTTTATGAACCCATGACAATATGTATTGCATGCTCTAATTCCTATAGTTATAGTCTAGCATGTCTCTCTTACTTTCTTCCTTCGCTCCTCCCTATGCTTTCCTCTCATACTTCTATTCATAAACTAATACTATGAGTATATATAAATATACGCCTCAATACGCATATGCACAACTACTGTAGACATATATATTTTGGACATGGCTTATCTTGATCCTCTAAGTTCGTCTCAATCTATGATAAGTGGTGGCGACAGAAGAAACCAGAGCTTCAAGAACATTATTCTCTTCAATACACATGAAAACATCATCACATAGATCCACCACATACCATATGAAATTGCAAGAAACTTGTTTTCTTGATGCATCTTTGATATGGGTACCTTGATGCCAATAGAAAACAATTATGACATGCTTCAAAATACCAACATACAAACCTAGTTCAAACTTTCCTTCCTCCATTTTCTCATGAATGGATTGATCTACAACACTCATCTCTTTCAATATTCTACCCATCATTCGTTTGTCCCCATATAATCCAATTGTCGACAGGGACAGTTGATTTAAGGAGTTAAAATCAATTATGATATCAAGACATTAGTTTTGTGCAGCATTGGGTACAAATCAATAGCAAAGATGAAAAATTTGAATGTCTGGAATATGGACCTTCTCTACAAATCTCAATTCCTGCTTGTCAGACACAATCTTCATAATTTGAAAGAGAGAGGCCTCCAATTACTTTATTGAGACTTGACCAACAACTGTTTGGTTTAGTAACTTAAGTGGAAGGATTTCAGAATTCATTAATACACTTGGAGATTACTTAGTGGTGATTAATGTTTCTGGTATTGAATCATGAGTCTCATCTGGAATAAATTATGGAGGATTTTCAAGTGTCGAATTCCTCAATGCACTTAGGTCTTGGTTACTGATCTTGAATTGTTTGTAGGTGTGAATCCAGTGCCTCTTGAATAGTTTTCAATTGCATATTACATCACATTGGAATAAGCATAATGTAAGGACGTCAATTTCTCCACCCTCTCTTCATTCGCCACCCATATGGTATCAGCAGAAGCGAAAATTTGAGGCTCACAAGATGTTTCTTCTCTAATTTTAGGTGAACCAAAGCTATCCTCAACTTCTTCTCTGCAAACTGAAATTCCTATGCCAAAGAATTCAGGTGAACACAACATTTCCTCCTCCATCTCACTCGGAGATAGATACCCTCCACCCATTGTAACTAATGATAGACTGCAAAGACCAATTATAAAAAATAACAAATAAAAAATAATTGCTCAAATAATCTATTACCTTACAAACACCCACAAAAGATCTTGTGTCGTATATGACGAGGCATAAACAATTATATTCAAATAGCATAAACAATTATATATTGATGTATATATTAGAGACACACACAGAATTCAACAACACATTTCATTTCATTTAACTCAAGCACTTTACCCTTGTTACAGTTAAACAATTGGAAACAAAATGCATTAACCACTAGCTATATAATCGCATGACCAGCTAAAAAAATAACCCCATTGAATTTACACTAAAACCAAACTAGATCAACAAAAAGAAATAGATGGGAATATTTGGAAAGCATACCTAATAGCTTCTTGATACCAAATTATATGCCACTCAACTTCTTAACACCAAATTATATGCCTCTCAAGCTTAATGGTAGAAAACTAAAACAGTAAAATGATGGTGCACAATATGCAGAACAATGATTGAAGGGGAAGGTAATGCCTGAATTTATTCAGAGTGTGCATGCCATGTTTGAGAAGTAGAGGAATCCTTGGCACCAGATGCATGGCCATTTTTTTCTTCGAAAAATGAAAATATTTAATGAAATGTAATGTGTTTCCTCTTACTAATTTAATAAGAAATACAAATATCTGTGTAGTAATTAGTATTAATAATCACCACACGTACAAATACATCATTTCTATTTTGAGTCATCAAATGACATTAATAGCTTTGCATCTTTATTAATTGGACTTATTATAAAGGAGGGGCATGATAGGGATTTCAACTAGTAGGCTCTTTCATTACGAAGTTTTCTTAACTAGTCACTTTGGTTGAAATCAAAACGCTATTCATTTTGTTTGAATTTGGATCGAACAAACAAAGAGAAATTGTTGGGGAAAATATTAAACAATTTATAACATAATTCCAATGATTTAATTGTCAACTCAAAGAAAGCGTATACTTATGAGGTACATACAAAATATATGTAGGGGCAGAGTGTCTCTGAATTTAATCTATAATTGAAATTGAATCTAAGTTATGAAAACAGGAAATGACATAAAAATAAATCTAATTGCAGAAAACAGGAAATTGAATAAATTAACTTGATAAAGAAAGACTGAAATTGCATAAAATAAATAATCAACATTAACTGGTGAGCTCACATAAAATCTATATTGAAAATTCATAAACAAGACATCACAATATGAAGAGATCAAACTATCTATTGAAATATGAAATCTATTACAATAGGATCAAATCCATGACTATCTAAAAAGATGAACCAGTTCTACTACCAAACCACTAAAGAGGCCTCTAACCAAAATAAGGAGAGAGCCCTCCTATTTATACATAAACTCAAGATAACTGATCATAATTACAGATCCACTATTCTCTCAACTTATCCCTTAAAATCCTCAACAAATATACAACTCATCCCTCAAAATTCTCAACAAATATTGGATGAGATATTCTCTCCGCATCTCCATGATCTTCTCCTTGAAGTTAGCTCACATCTAGAAGACGAAATTCGAATATGAGGCTAGGTGGTCACTTTTGAGCTTGTTAAAGTCTTCGAATACACCTGTAAACATCACCAAACTCACCCAACTTTAAAGTATAATAAAAATATGTTATTTTTCTCAATAATTAACCACAAATTCACTCAAAATACTCAAAAATAAATGATTTAGAAAATGGTAATATAAACCCATATTTATTATGAAAGTGGTGAATATTAATGGTTTTACGAAAGGATAAGATATGAATAAGGTGACAAATGGTTTATGAAAGGTGAATAAAATGTGGTCTTTTTGCGGCTCAACATTCCCCCCAACTTGATTGGTTGCATGTCCTCATGCAACTATGCATTGATTCTCTTTAAAACTGTTGGCTTTGTAGCTGGGCTTTACATGATGATGATATGTATCAATAAATCATTCCATGATTTTGAAGTGCATGAGTAACAATAATTTTCCTTATGGTTGGTTCTTATGTGACAACCATAACAAATGTTGGTTCTTGTCTTAACAACATTGCTTGTTTTACTTGTATTTTTGTTGCAATACATAAGATTTATACATTATAAATGATGAATCATCAATGTATATTAGAAAGCCTTCTATTCATAGAATCATGCCAATATATATATAGCATAGTTTGGGAAAGACATGTTGATTAAGGGTAAATGAGATGATGAATATGTAAAATGGCAATGAATAGTCCCCACCCCCCCAACTTAAGATGGATTAGGTTTATGAAAAGGAGAAAGGGAATGTAGTGAGGGAATTTTCCAAATTCATTCATTTTCTAGCATTTAAGAAATTACATGGTTAAATATTAGAAAACAACATACCTCCACTTACCCAAAAGTTGATGAACTTATGCAATAGGAATGTGGCTGCTGCTTGGTTGGATGAAGTAAAAGATGAAAGCTGAAAGTAGAACATATGGCTAGAAGTATGATGTTGTAAAACTGTTGATGGAGTCATGCAAACTATATAGTCTTCACCTGCTACAAAACCCAATGGTACAATTCTTACCATGCGAATAAATGTGTTGATGTCGAACATGAAAAGAAGTCATTGAATTATCGACCGTTGATGAATGCCGTTAACCAATGCGAGGCAATCTCACTATTGATTTCAATGAGTGCCAAGGTACCTAAGTACATCGTGCAAAGTGCGAATAAAGAAGTTGATGTCGAGCCACTTGCAAGATCTAACGATCAAGGGACATTTATGTATTCCCATGATTGTCAGCGAGAGAACTTGTCATTAAGGCATGCAAGCCTCAAGGTACTAAAAATGAACTCTAGTCCCTATCCCAGATAATGTGCTGAGGTCGATGGGGTAAGACTTGTTGAAATGTGGGCCTTGAGGAATCCCACATCAGTCAACACGAGTTGTACATAATGAGTGGTAGGACTATAGATGAAAAGATATGAAGGTCAAACAGTTTTTATGGCAAGGATAACAAAGTAATGTAGTCATGGAAAGGAAACTGAATAGTTTTATTCATAAGGAAACAAAGATAAATTGAAAATGAGGAAAAATGTGTGCGACTCAGAAAGGTAAGCATGTGGGAAGTCATGATGTATGAGGCAATGAAAAAGTAGACTCTGACATGGATGATGGATAAGCTTGGAAGGAAAAAGGGTAAGTAATGATGACATGGCATAATTGGTCTCTGGAAGGCTTCGTTGTGGCAGCAAATTTCATGACATACACAAGGGAAACTCAACTCCTTCAAGCTTTGAATGGAATATTTTTCTGAAAAATATTCTGCGATTCTGGAAATTATTTCTACATGCCATTTGTTTGTCCTTAAACCTGAAAAAAGTTAGTATTTCTCTGCAACAAACTTGTTAGAGAATTAAAGATATATGAAATTATTTGCTTAGTCAAAATTTAAAAAAAAATAAAATGCTCTTATACTTGAAAATAGCAATGCTTATTGTCAAAACTTGTTTCTGAGTGACTTGCAAAAAACAAGTTAGCACAACAATCATAAAAATTTGGGAAAATTCTAAATTCATTTAAAATTTAAAATTTTATGATTTATTTATTAACTAATACTTTTTAAGATAAGTGTGTCTTTATGTAATGATTGAGCGACAAAGAGAGGGAGGGTCGACCCCTCTAAAAGCATACTATCTTAATGATCTGGATTAGAGAGGAGTGTGCCAACAAGCGATTTCTATGATAAGTTTAGCAATTTCAATGACTATGCGGATACCCCCCCCCCCCCCAACTGAAGATGTGCCAAGTCCCACTATGCAAAAATAAAAATTCAAGAGAAGGCGTAGATGCGACAACAACTACCTTCGATTTAAAAATGCATATTAATTTTATTAGTTTATGTTTTTCTTAGGTTACTTTTTATGTTTATATTTTTGTTTATTTACCTAATATTTGTTTTTTCACATAATTTTTTTATTTTTATGCTGTTATAATAAAACAAATGTTTTCATGGTCACAAACCTTTTTATTATTGATTTTTTTTTAACTTGTGTTTTTTGTAGTTACGCAAAAATTTCTAAGTTTTATTCAAAAATCTTTTCATTATTATTTAAATTGTTTTTTTATATATTTATTTTAGGTTTGATTTATTATATATATATATATATATATATATATATATATATATATATATAAAGTTTGTTTAATGTTCTTTTAATTGTTTTGTTATGATAACAAAAATAAATTCCTAACTAACCTTATTTTGCAAAACAATTTCAAAACAACAATGAAGTATATTCTACAAAGATAATTTATATTTTTCAATTTTATATTTTTATTATTTTATTAAAAACTTTTCAAAACAAAATAAACTAATACATTTTTTAATATCATTTGTTATTATTATTTATTATTATTATTATTATTATATTTTTTTATATTTTTTATTTTTCTACTATCAGTAATAATCATTGAACAACTCCGATGAAATAATCATGTATTAACAACCCAAGACCACTCGAAAACTAAAAAACGAGACGTAGAATAATGTCGATGAACAAGATACGAGCGAAGTCTCATCGATGATGCACCCAACCAACCAACATGCCAGAAAGCTACCATACCTAAAGATGTGAATGATTAAAACCTAGCATATGTTAAGAATTCACTCGAGCTACACAACGCCCGAGCCACACCAATTCATTCTTTATAAAACTTCATTCTCCTCACTTCACTTATATTTTTCATTCAGTCTTAAAGATGACATATTTTACAACCTATATGTATGCGGCGGTAATGCTCTTTTCCAAAAATAAAAATAAAAATAAAATACGCTTATATAATTAGGACGAAATCAACTATTATGTAATATTTATCTTTATTATTTATCATATATATAGTTGATACAATCATAATAATTAAAGATTCATCACTTATATGCAAGTTTTCATAGGTCTTTACTTATAACTCTCATTTTCATGATTAAGGAAACATGTTTGAAAGTTTATTTGTTTCCAAAACATGTTTCAAATAAAAGAATGGTAATTCACTTTTAAGTTTTTATTGAAATTTTAAAATTTACAAAAAGGAAAAGCCTTTTTTTGCTTTTCCCTTGTGAGGTAAATCCAATTTTCCTATACTTTATTTCAATAAAGTCTCATAGTCCTTACATAAAGCACACAAAGCATGAAAGTATCATATCTTCTAATAAAGAGTTAGAACATTTGTTTGAAAATATTATAGCTTATGATTTAAGCGGATGAGGAATTAAATTTAGAAAAACAACAAATGCACTTTATGTAGACACGTGGAAGTAGTGTAGGTTATACATCCGTCACATTTTTGGTTGAAGGATTTGTACACTGTGTCATGGGTTCCAAGCATAAATGAAATTAAAACTTAATAAGCTTTCTATGTGGTTCGATTAAATAAATCGTTTTGTTTCCTATTGACAGTCGAGAGGAAGCCTCATCATCACGCCTATAAAGGAAACTGCTTCTTTAAGAAAATGTTGGGGATTCCAATAAATAAATGCTAAAGAAACTGCTTCTCGACGTGTATACTAAATCGTTACAACACATAGAAAGTCGAATCATTGAAGATAAACTAGCAATTGCCTCAAGAAGGTGCAATAATACATCGAAAGGTAGTTGTTGGAGGGTAAAAAAAGGTTGAAAAGGTGAACTAAATTAAGTTGGTGCAGACATGCGTTGTACCATGAAGAAACACACAAAAAAATTGCAACAAAGGTAAATGAAGGGGTAACTGCAAGACACAAATGAGACAAATTGTTCACCTCGAGATGCAAGGAAGCTACAATCTTCAACCTCATTGACTTCTCTTTTAAAAAACAAAGGAGTGATGGCGTCATTGAGTATTATCAATAAAACACACAAAAAGAGAAAAATGGCAAACTAAGAGGCACACAAATTCTCACCCAAAAAAAGAGACAAATCACTCACTCGAATGTGCAATCTAACACTTTAACCCAATGAACTACTCACTTTGGGGAAAAACAAGCTCTCCATTAAGTTCAATGTTGAACTTTTACAATTGTTTCTTGTTTCCTTGGTTCATCACTATTTCACCCTACGGATTTTCATTTACCCAAAAACACCTTTACTTATTGACTTTATGTGGGCAACACCAACATCTTAAAAACCTATTTCTATGGCTAGTGTGAAAGCTAGAGCATTGAGAATGACTTTGGGTAAGCTTTTATTTCATGTCTATTGTTGAGCTTGACCCAAAATCGACTAATGAAGCATGTTGATGTAATATTGATGATATAAAATTGGATCATGTTTGCTACATATCTAGAGGAGATGTTGATAACACAACAAGAACATACAATGCAAGGGATAACCACTTAAAAAAAAGTCAAATATCATAGAATTATTTCATGATCTACATGTACTTTTTAGCAGGTAATTTAGTGTTTAGAGGTCAGAAGAAAATGTTACTATGAATCCAAGTGGAAGCGATATAATCAAGAACAAATATCATAGAACAAAAGAAAATGTTATTGTGAATCCAAGTAGAAGCAATATATTCAAGAACAAATATCATAGAATTATTTCATGATTTGCATGTTGTAACTTTTAGCAGTTTAATTTAGTGTTAATAATTCACAAGAAAATGTTACTGTGAATCCAAGTAGAAGCATTATAATAAAGCACTGTAAAGTAGATAGCAATGCAGAATAGGTCGTCAGGAGTGAAAAAATCCGACCTAATTGAAACTTGCAAACAACTTGTGTTAGACAAAATGCCTCAAAATAAGAGTCTTCAACCAAAAAATAATCACCAACTAGAATGTCATCAATATTTATTATTTATCTAATAAATGGATGATCATACATTGCCAGTTCCTTTATGCATGTCCAATTTCAGGATCGCTCTGTTTTGTATTTGTTATGTTTTGCTTGACATGGAAAATAGTTCCCCCATCAATGAATCAGAGGAATTGGTCATAAATCAGTATGTACAATATCTCATTATATGTTAGGATACCATTAAGCTTATTTATCAAGATCCACACTACTTTGATCGTTCTTGGGAGCCTTCTACAGAACTTAACTTTGTAAGATAAAGATAAATATTTAAAATGCCTAAAAAAACAACAATGGATCATCAGAGTTATACACAGGTAAATCGTAAAACCCACACTAAGGGGTAAAACTTAAAAGGAACATTAGCTCTATAGAAAAGGGTCGACTGTGATTGTTTTCCCTTTGAATTTTTTTCCAATTTCATTGCAATTCTATGATTGTATTTGATTATTTGAGCCCCAATTTGCATAATAAAGCCTAGAATCCCAATTTGGGTGTATGTCCACTTAATGGTTATATTTTCATTTTTGGGTGGTTGTAATTGTTTTCGTGGCATTTACCCTCGTGGCCTTTCATAGTCTTCTACAAATTCTGGTTTTGCAAATTCTGGTTTTGTGAAAGCATTTAATAACTCTTCATGAACACTTTGACACAGAGAGAGGTTGTTTTCAATACAAATGAGAGGTCACACAACATTAGGGTAACTAAAAAATCAGAGTGTTTTGCATTGAGGGTACTCGTGGTTTCCCTTTTTAGCGGTTCTCCTTGATGTGCTTAATGATGAAGGGCAGTGTCTTCTTGAGTTTAAGAGAAACCTTGATGACCAGTTTGGTAAATTGATAAGTTGGATGTCTATGAATGAGAATCCATGTAATTGGAAGGGTGTAAATTGTGTAAACGGTACAAGTAATCCTAGAGTATGGTCACTCGATCTCGCTGACATGAATTGGATGGGAGCCTGTCTCACAGTATTTCAAATTTGACATTTATAAGAGTTGTTAATGTTTCAAAAACAACCTATAGGGTAAAATACCGCCTGAGCTTGGGGACTGCTTACAGTTGGAGATTCTTGATGTGAGTAACAATATGTTGCAAGGTGAAATCCCTTTGCAATTAAGCATGTTATTGTCACTGAGAAAACTTTATTTGTTTGACAATACCATTGGTGGAAATCTTCCACAAGAGCTTGGTAATCTCTCACCTCTTCTGGAGTTTTTTATCTTTAACAATAATCTTACTAGTGAATTTCCCTCATCGTTCAAGTATCTCAAGAACTTTAAGGCCTTCCAAGGTGGGAATAATAAGCTTTCAGGTCCAATTCCCCTAGAAATCAGTGAGTGTGATAGCTTGCAAGTTCTTGGATTGTCTCAAAATAACTTTCAAGGTTAAATTCCAAAAGAGTTGGGAAGGCTTTAGAACTTAATGATTTTGTTATTGTGGTTGAACAAATTTTAGGGTTCATTTCCTAAAGAACTCGGCAATTGCAGCAAGTTAGAGACGATTGCTTTGTATGGAATCAATTTGGTTGGAGAGATTCCATCAGAGCTTGGAAACTTGTAAAATCTGAATTTAATATAATTATTTTGTTAATATCTGTTGTAATCTCACAGATCACATAAGGTTACCAATAATACACACTAAAACATATATATATATATAACAGAGACAAGAGATAAGAACAAATAGGTGAATTAACAGATTATATTATACGAATGAGTCCATACAACACAGAGAATTGAACTGAGTTCTCAATTTCACATTTTCAAGCACTATCTATTCTTCTATGGTTGTTCTGAGTGCTTCCTCAGTTGTTTTTCTGCTCTCTAGTTCCTGAATCCCTTGTCGAGTCTATCGTGTCTGCTGATAGACTTGCCCATAGTAAGTAGGCCAGTCTCTGAGGATTTCTTCAGTTACGACATATTCTTCCATATGATCCTGCAGCACTTTATAAGCTTCAGAAAATGCAGTGTGTTGTGCCATTAGGAGTCAGGCAGTTTCCTCTTTTTGTTCCTCCTTGGTCTCTTGAATGTGGGCTTGGAGGGCCGACACCATGTTCTCAAATAGTTGATACGCCCTTTCAAGCGGTTTGTCTGTGTCGACCTCTATGGGGCCCGGCATGATGGACTGGGCCAAATTCCTACATTTGTCGAGGAACTCGACCTGTTCTACATTCTTGTCATTGAGTTCCTTATTTCTTTGCTTACTCCTCATCTTTTCTTCACTCGCTAGGGTTTTAAGGAGTTGTCCTAACTCTGTCTCGGTCAAGGATCTTGCATCCTTCAAGCTAATTTGGAGCTTGGAAGGCTTTCTATGATGCTCTTTCTTCTATTTCTCCTTCCTCTTCTTATGCTTTTCTTTATCTGCATGAGTCGGCACATGTGTACCTACGAAAGTCGAGTCAGGTTCTTTGGTTTGTGGGATGGTGGTTGCTAGTTTTTCTGGTTGGGGAGGTGGGATGACTACCACCTCCAATTGTTTTGATGCAGCTGGTTGTGGTTGGTATTTCTCTGAGTCGGGGGGTGGTTGTGGTGGTGATGGAGTTGGCGAATGGTCGAGGGTGATTGGTTTGGGTGAAGTGTGGGTGATTGATGGATTGTCGGGGTGAGGAGGCGAGTCTACATCGGAGAACATTTGGTTAATTTGTCGGGATATGTCCTCCTCAGTTTCTTCTTCTTCAGTCGGTGCAGTGGCTAGTGGGTCGGCTTGAGGTACGGGTACGGTCGGTGTGATAGTCGAGGACCGACGTGCAATCACTTCGGCCTCCTTGTCATGATTTCTTTCGAAATTCGACGTAATGGTTGCAACGATTCTAGACCGTGCGTCCTGTCCTGGTTGGTATCCTCTAGTCATGAAGAGAGGTGCTTTTGTCGAGATCTTCTATGTCGACGTAAACAACTCAGGAATTTTCTCAATAAAAGCCTGCAAGTCCTTATCTTTATCGAATTTTTCTTTCACCTCCTCCGACATCACAGTTTTACATAAGTCGATGGGGCTAACTGACTGCGGTGCCAATACTTGTTACTCGGTTATTTTTGTCAGTGATGGGGGTGTAGGCATCGACACAAGATCGACAATGTTTTCAAGCGTCGTCATGGTCTTTGCTTTCTTCGGTCAACCTGCTTGTGCTCCTACGTCGACAAATCGCTGGAACTGGGTTTCGACCGGTACTTTATTTGCTGCGGCATCCTCTATGATGTCGAGGGTCATGGCTGCTAGTTCCTCCTCATCTTCTGATGAGTCAGCAAGGATAAGCTTGCGCTTACCTTTACCTTGTTGTTGTTGTTGTGTTTTGAGTTTCTTCCTGGCTGCTTCTATCTCCTTTGATAATTTCTGAATAATGCCTTTTGTGACAGCATACTCAGGGTTTTCTGGCTCTGTCTCCCCCCTGGCTCTTGAGTCGGGGCCACACTTTCTGCAGCCGGAGGAGTGATCTGCTACTGTTGTTGCGGCTTTGCAGTCTGGGGTTCTGCCTTCTTTGCGGTCGGAGGTTTAATGGTTATTTGCAGTCAACCAGTGTCTTCGACCGGTGTCTCCTCCGACACAAATGTGTTGATATAGAGGTTGACCTCATAGTCTTCCTCTTTTTCCTAGTCTGTAAGCGGCTCCTCGATCAAGAAGTCGTTCTGCTTTGCTGCTGCTGGTACTAGTATTTTTGTTTTGGCTTGTCGAGACAGTTCCTGAAAGATCTGGTCGACAGATGGATAGTAGTCAAGGGCTTTGGTGTTTGAATTGTCACCCTACATGTACCACACCGAGGTATGGTCGAGCTCCAACTGGATGTGGGAGTTTGCCGGTAGATTCCGTCGGATGTTTTGAGGCACCCTCTATCTAGTCGTGCAGACTTTGAGCTGTTGAAACCAGTTCTCCAATAGTACTTTCCCGCGCTTAAGTTTGTGCAAGGTTCCTTTCTGGGAGAATGATTTAAATCTCCACATGTCGAACTTCGACGGTTCCCAGAAGACTGGACTCCCCTCTAGGCAGATGTGGTACATGACAATCCATAAAATGAGGGAGGGGAACTTGATGATTCCCCCTGTTTCTTGACATCTCTCACAGATGGTCTTCACCATGTTGGTGACATAATCACCCCATCTGTATATTCGTCCGTCAATGGCAATGGTGTCGACAGCTTCTAGCATGTCTAACTTAAGGTCGCTGCCTCGACCTGCTAGAGTGAGTGTTATGGAAATTATTTTGGCCACAATCTGTCACCGTTCAAGTTGTGATTTGTCTAATCATAAAACCCTTGGAGTTTTTACCGGAAGGTGACCCAGTGAGTTCTTTGACCAGTCCTTCTTTGATTTCGACTGGTATGGGGTTTCCTTCATTAGACAGACCGGTCAGCTTGGAGATGACATCTCTAGAGATGTCGACCGGCTCGTCGAATTAGAACTAGCCATTATGATATCAACTGATGATGAACTTGACAACAGTTTTCTTAGTGCCACCAAAGCTGGCCATCAGTGGTGCATTGGAATAGCTAAAGAGAGTGCTGCGTTTTATTTTCTCGGCTGCTTGAGTGGCTTTTTTGTCGACAAAGGCCCATTCTTGTATTTCAGTCCATAGCTTTTGCCATGAGCCTTCCTGTATTTTGGTGTTTTTGATGTTTTTCAGCCTGCGGACTAAAGGTGTATCCGCGGCCTGTAGCTCCTTGGCTTTGGTCGAGGCTCTAGTTTGTTTGGGGGCCATTGTGTCGGTTTGGTGGTCGATCTCACTAAGCGGTTCTCGGCTTGTAGTCGACTGGATGCTCTGATGCTCTCTCTGTATGGATTGTGGTGAATGATCCTTTGGCAATCCAGTATTTATAAGCGATGCTGTGGTTGTGTGCGGCGATGGATGTATTAATGGCGGACGTGATGTTCTAGCTAGAATACGTGAGTGTGTGTTAATGGCGGATTGATTTCGGCGCTCGATGTCATGAATGCATGATGGGACTAACGAAGTCGTCGGTCGATGTCGGTGATGAGACTGGTCGATGGGAGTGGTTAGTTGATGGAAATGGTCGATGGTCATGAGGGTGGTTGTCGAGATGGTGATTTCCTGTCATGGTTTTATGTCTGTAGTGGATTATTTTTCTTTTGGAATTGTTTATTTTTTTATGGATTTTGGTTGACGATTAGGGTCGTTATATGATTTTTTATTTATTTATTTTTAACGTTTTAGTCAGGCTCCGTTAACGAGCTTCCGAAATATTATTCCCTGTAATGTCCTTAGTCAGACTGATCCATTGGGATGTATCTCTTCAACAACATAAGGTCCCATCCATTATGTGTGGATTTTCTTAGGTTTTCCTTTGACCCGACTATTGTATAGTAAAGCAAGGTCTCCAGCTAACAGGTTTTTGTTCTTGATGTTGCAGTCGTGCCATGCTTTCTCTTGTTACTTCTAGATTTCTTGGTGTTGTATAGCCATGAGTCGGTGCTCTTCTAGCTTGCTAAGTTGAAATAGTCTGTCCTTCCTTCCCTGTTCAACATCGACATGTATTATTTCTGTGATAATAGGTTTTTGTTGTCTGAAGTGTAGTGGAACTACTGCTTCTCTTCCATAGACTAGTCGAAAAGGAGTTTGGTCGGTCGACTGTTTATATGCGGTTTTGTATGCCCATAAGACTGCAGGTATTTTCTCATCCTAGTCATCCTTATCAGCATTACATATTTTGGTTAATCCTCTTGTTAATGTTTTATTGAATGCTTCAATTTCTCCATTCGACTGAGGATGGTATCCTGTACTCTGACGATGGTCGATTTGGAACTGGTCAGTTAGGCTTTTGATAGTTTTGTTGATAAAGTGTGTCCCCTGGTCACTAATCAGGGTGAGTGGACATCTGAATCTAGTGATGATATTCTCCTAGATAAACTTAGCATCTATCTCACTATAACATGTGTCGACTGGTTTAGCTTCTGCCCACTTAGTGACATATTCAACTGCAATAATGATATACCTTGCACCTGTCCTTTTTGCTGGTATAGGAAATGGTCCTATGAAGTCTATGGCCCATATTTAAAATGTGAGACTTGGGTTTACTGATATCAAAGGCATTTCTGTGCTAGGCAGGGGTCGACCAAGTCGTTGACATCTGTCACATCGACTAACAAATTTTTTGCGATCTCTGTGGAGTGTCAGCCACCATAATCCTGACTGTTGGATTTTCTTTGCAGTTGTGTCCGCTTAAAAATGTCCTCCTGTAGGTCCATAGTGTGCTTCATGCAAAATGTTGTCTCGTTCATGTTCTAGTACACATCTTCTGAGGATATCATCTAATCCCATTTTGTATAAAAATCCATTAATGAGACTGTATGGTGTAGCCTTCATAGCTAAGATCTGTTTTTTCTTGGTACTCATACCTTCTGGTGCATGCCCATCTTCTAAGAACTGAGATATTTCTTCTAGTTCTGCTGGGATTGCTTCTATCCGAAATAATGTACATCAGGTAAGTCGTCATCGACTCCTGTCGGGTCTTCTCCTGTTTCGATTCGGGATAAATGTTTGGGACCTACATTTAACTTGCCTGGTCGGACAACGACTTTAAACTCAAATTCTTGGAAAAGAAGTAGCCATCGACAAATTCTTCCATGATGTAGTGGCTTATTGATGAGGTACTTCAGGGCTTGATGGTCTGTATAGAATATAAATGGATTAGCTAAGAGATAATGTCGATATTTTTGTAAGGCAAAGACCATTCCTAAGGCTTCTCTTTTTGTGGTTGAATAGTTTCTTTCAGCCTTATTTAATTTTTGGCTACTGTAAACTATAGGATAATCCATTCCATCATCTCCTGGTTGAGTTAGGATTGCTCCTATTGCTAGGCCTGATGCATCAATATGAACATGGAATTTGATCGACCAGTTTGGAAACTTTAGGATAGGGGCTTCGACTAGTTTTCTTTTTAATTTTTCGAATGATATGTGGCACTCCTCTGTCCAGTTAAATTCATGATCTTCCCTTGATAGTTCTTCAAGAGGATAGGTCATATTTGAATAATATCTTATGAATTTTCTATAATACTCTGTGTGGCCAAGTAACACCCTGACTTGTTTGGGGTTTACTGGTGGTTTTAGGTCAAGAATAATTTTGATTTTTGCAAAGTCAACCTTAATACCTTCCTTACAGACAATATGCCCTAATAATATCCCTATGGGTGTCAAAAATATACATTTCTTGATGTTTAGGGAGAGTTGAATGTGTCGATATCTCTCTAGCATAAGTCTGATCCATTTACAATGATCTTTTAGTGTGGAGTATATTGTCCAGTAATCAAAGTATACTGTCATGGTCTTATAGATATATTCTTGAAATGTCTTGACAACAATTCTAGAGAATACTGAAGGTGCATTCTTTAATCCAAAAAGCATAACTTTGTAAGCAAATGAACCAAATTCACAGACAAAGGTTGTCTTCTTTTGGTCTTCTTTAGCTATTGGCACTTGGTTATAGCCTGAGAATCCATCTTTAAATGAGTAGCATTCATGTCCTGCAACTTCATTCAATATTTCATCTGCATAAGGGGTTGGAAATGGGTCTGTCAGTGTTACTTTGTTTAGTTCCCTGAAGTCGACACAAATTTTGAGTCTGGTCGGATCATGTTTCTTAGGTTGTACCACCATTGGACTTGCCCATTTTGATTGGTTGATCGGGTAGATGATGCCTGCTGCTAACATGTTATCAATTTCCTTTTTCACTATCTCCTTGTATTTGTGAGCTAGTTTATAAGGCCTTTTCTTCACAGGTCAAACATCAGGTTTAGTATCAATTTTCATTTCTCCCATTTCGTGGACTAAGCCTTTTAGGTCTTTGTAATCTCTAGCAAATACATCTTGGAATTCCTTTAGTAAGTGCACTATCTCTGTGGTCTGTTCTTCGCTCCAGTAGGCACCAATCTTTGCCATTTTTGGTCGATCATCATTTGAGATGTTGAATTCTTTAGTTTTGACTTTAGCATCTAGCCACTCTGGTGCTTTGGCTTCATTGATTGGTCGAATTCCTTCTTTGAACTGTGAGAAAGTGGCAGGGAATTTGGATGCAATCATTCTATCGGTATCTTGTTTGTCAGTTGTTTCGACTTTCAGGATTGTATAAATAGGCTTGGTCATTTCAACGTGGTTGGATTTCCATCTAAAGATTTTTCCTTCTGTGTTTTCATTTTCTAATTGTACTCTTGTTGACTGTGGCTTTAGCTGTGTTTGTATTTTGTTACATTTCCTTGTATGTCGGTGATCTTGTAATGGTTTATTTTCAGTCCGTTGGATAAATTCTTTAATTTGTTTTGTTGTTTCTACCAAATTTTCATTTTGAGGTATAAAGTTGAAATCTTTAATAAAATTTTCCCTGAGTTCATGCATGAGAAGGTTTCACCTCTAGCTTCTTCCATATTATACCATTTGTTTGGTAAGTCGACGAGGGTTGATGGGAACAAGTGTGGCCATGCTCGTTCATCCTTGTATCCAAGTCTTCTCCACTCCTTTTCATAGGTTTTGATATGGTCCTCTGGGTTCTGTCCTTGAGTGAATACTGGTATATGAGCTTGTTGTGTTAACTTTTTCCCTCCAAACCTTTCGACAAAGTAAGTCGAAGCAGTTGTCCAGGTCTGTAGTCTTGTCTGATGGGTATCCCACCATCTAGCAGCTTGTCCTGTAAACATTTCAACTAGGCTTTGAAGTCGGCCATTTTCACCAATATTTTTGGAAACTTGTTCAACATGCATGATTGGTGATTCCCTTTCCTTATATCTTGGAAGTTGTGTAGTATTTAGGTTGGTAGGTTCTAAGGTAGGGTGTTCCCTAATTTTCTTCTCAAATATTTTTGGGATAATGGAAACTATGAAGCATTGTTGGGTGGGATTTTTCTGCACTTTTTGTATAGTCCAACACCCTCTTGCTTGTGTTTCGTAATTCTCGATCTCCCAATCATATAATTCAGCGTCAAAATTATAACCAACTGAGTCTTGGTTGCCTAAATGAAGTTCTCCATGGATGTTTGGTTCTGTGTAGTCTGCATTGTTTTGGATTTGGTAGATTTGTCATACATCAACTTCTTCATCAACAGGTTCAGTCCAAGGTTCCCCTTGAGATGGATGAATGGGTACAATGACCTTTTGTCCATTTCCTTTTAATTTGATTCGTTCCTTATCCAAGGATATGGATTCTTTCATCTTTCTACCCCAAGGTCAACCGACTAACGCTGGGAAGGAACTGGATCCTTCCTTTTCGTCGATGATTTCAAAGTTGACCTTGGTCGAGATTCCTCTTATAGTTGTGTCGACGTTTTTCCAGACTCCAATGGGTTCAATTAGGCCCTGATCGGCTAGTTTCAGATATATGCCTGACTCATAGAGTCGAGGTCGGCCCATTTGTTCCCATGTGTCACGAGTCATAATGTTTACTTGTGAACCGAAGTCGAGCACTACTTGTCGGACGTGGTATCCTTCGATTTCCAGGTCGACAAGGGGGTTGGCATCACCTTTGTCTTTTTTATTGAAGCTGCACATGTTCTTTGTTTGTTTTTCAGAGTTGGTACCTTTTATTTCATACAACAAATCAACGAACTAGGATACTGAGTTATCTGTTTGAACGAGCTGGATTAATTCGTTTATTGTGTTGTGTCGAATGTCATGAATGTTTTCTTGTCATGCAATTTCATTAAATACATTGGTTGCGTCCTTGTATGTTTGTTTTTCTTTCAGTGGGTCAGGATAGACATTTTTCTCTTTTATTTTACTGATTCGTGGGTTATCAGCTCCTATTTTTGTTCCTTGTCGAGTTACAATATGTAAATTTTTGGTGTTTATTACATCATGTTTTTGTACACAGGACAAGACATTAACATTTTTTTTGTATTAATTTTTTCTAACATGGTAGGGAAATCCTCTAGTGAGTGATCCCCTACCCCACAGTGAGTACAGAATTTGAGATCAGTTCTGTCTTAATATGGACAGTCTACATACCAGTGTCCCTCTTTATAACATGTGAAGCACTGGATGGGTCGACGCGATCGGTTGTCGTGATTCCCAGGGAATCAACCTCTTCCTCCATAGCCTGCATGTCGATTATCGTACCGGTGCTTGTACCGTCGACCATCGGATATCTAACCGTTCTGATTGTTTGCTAGATTATTTTGCTCGTTATGTTGTGCTACTGCATTAGTTTGATAGACCGCCTGATAGTTCTGTCGGTTCTTCAGGTTCAACTGACAGTCGGCCATGTTATGACTTTTGGTCTCACAGATGGCACACTAAGAGGCCTTACCGTTCTTCATATTGAACGGGCAATCTTTTGTCGAGTGATCCCCGTGCTCCTGGCAAATCTCGCAAAAAGATTTAGTCTGCACGAATCGAACGTCTTGTCGGCTATAATCCTGTCGACAGTTATCTTTGGAATGGACAGCCGTTGAGCATTTGGTGCACTAGATCTCTTGATTCTTGAGGCTTAATTCTTTTAGAGACTTCTATACGTTCTCGAGCTGTTCCTCCAATCTATGGTCCGTGGGGTAAGCGAGTATGTCCTCGTCCATCTTGACTTGAAGAGCTTTTGTTAGCACATCCTCATAAGTTTTGAACGTTTCCAAACTGATATGTCAGCGTACTTTCTGAGATAACCTTGCAAGAAACCACTGGATTAGTAAATGTTCATCTATAACATAGTCCAGCTGGCTCAGAAGATATTTCCAACGCTTGTCATAGTCGTGGACAGTTTCCCCTGGCTTTTGTGATGTAGTTTTGATTTTTTTTCGCGACCAGGTGCTTAGCATCTGGTGTTTTGAAAAATGACAAAAATTGCGCCTTAATCTCGGCTTTTGTTGCTCTAGGTTGTCTCTCCGAAAAGGTCATGTACCACGTCAATGCCCTTTTCCTTAAGGCACCTACGAACTGTGCCATCTGTCTATCTTTGTCTATAACTTGATTGGCCTCCCAAGTCGACTCGCAGATGAACCAGTGTCGTCTCGGGTCCTCATCCCCCTCGTATAGAGGAATGTGAGCCGATCTGGTGACCCATGTCTGAATCACTGTCACTGCTCTCAGGAGGTGGCGGTGGTGGAGGTATGGGTGGTGGTGAGGGTGGTGGGGTTATTGGTGTATTCGTCTTTGTGGAACTCTGGTCGACAGAACTTGCGTTCCCGTCGATTGTCAATTCTTCGTCGACTTGCAGTCGGTTGATGTCGACTTCTGCTGTCGATGGTCCACTACAACTATTTTCTCACAGTTCTGAATGGTCTGTGTTTTCTAAAGCCATATTTGGTGGGGGGGTGCTCCTTCATGTGTCGATAAGAGCAAGTGGATACTTCGGAGGGATGGTGCCGCTTGAAAGGTCACCCAATTCCCTTCCTCTGGTCGATGTATAATGAGGTGTCGGCCAGTGTATGTTTCGTCACCTAGTCAACTCCATATACTAAAGTCACCAGCTCATAGTTGGAGGTACTCTTCGACAATAGTCTGTATTCAAGTACACGGATTCAATGGAGAGAGGGTTGTTCCTTCATTGGGAGCTATTAATTGGAGAGCTTCTAGCTGCTCTATCCACAATTCTTCCTCCGTAGGGGACACTTCTTGTTCCACGCCTTCTTCATGTCGGTCATGACCTGACTCTGGCGGATTCTCTTCTTGGTCGATCTCCCTAGGACTTCTTCCTCTGTGCAACTCTAAGGCTCTTTCTCGTCTTGCTTCCCTTCTATGGTGTCTCTCTTCTCTCTCTATTTTCTGAATGTCCGACATACCTTCATATGATACTATTCTCTTGAGTTCCCTTTTAGTCGACTGCTCATTACTGGTGCCTGGTATATCGTTCTAGTCGACTAGAATCCACTATACTCTATCTCGACATATGACCAGCTACCCCCCCTAGCCTACCCGACACTTTTTAGAAAGCCCGGTTAGTTCAGTCTATTTGCTTAAGAAGTATTCCCACTCCCTTTCTGCAATAAATTTTTTCCACTTCCTTTTCTTCTCCGCCCAGTTAGAATTTGATGGCAGTTCGTGAAGTGATGGACGAGGCTCGACAATGTGTGCTACTCCTTTCTCGATCAAGAATTTGAACATCCTCTTGAATACTACATAAGTTGGCTGGGTCGTCCTCTTCCTTGAGCTGTCCACCTGTCCCATGAATTACAATATGTGACTCAATAGATTCTACAATTGGTTCACCATTTGTCGCAACTTCAACTACTTCTTCTCGTGTCTTGTTGAAGGCCTCCTTCCTGCCTCTTTTGCAGAGGCATTGCTTCGAAAAACTAGGCCTGGTCCTCAATTTGTTTTCTTACATTTTCTATTTTTTTCTCTTCCTCTGTAGGATATGGCCCTTCATCATCTCCATAAAAGGTTTGATCAGTATCCATTTTGTGACTGACTTTTACAAATTCCTGTTCATGTCCCCCTACTTTGAAGGATTCTAAATTAATGATATTATACTCCATTGAGCAGTCACTAACAATTTCTTGATGTCCTTCATCTATGATTGGCTCTGCCTTGTAAATCTCTCGTTAGGGCCTACATGAATCAAACTCATTGAATGAATCTCTTGTATTATCTAATCTCCTGTTAGAAGCAAAGTCTGAAAACTGGACTTCATTTACTGGAAATGAACCCTCAAAATGGTACCATTCTTGAGGTATACTAGAAAACCCCTCTCGGTCTATTTTTTAAATGAAATTATTAGAACTGCTCATCTAAGAATCTGAAGATTCCATGGGCCTTCTAGAAACAATTCCTATCATAAGCAAGTTTTCTCTGTTAGAAAAAATAACACAAATTCATCTCAAAAAGTCTCTTCAGCACAATTTAAGTAAAACAAAGTATATATATATTTTTTTTACTTTTCTTTATGAAATCATAAATATAATTAAATATGCTTAATTAAAACAAATTATGTTAAAATAGAAAATTTGTTTTGTTTTTTCTAAATCAGTATGTTAATTTTGTTAATTCTTTTCAGTATGTTAATTCTTTCAAAATAAGAAGAATGTTAAGACACAACAAAGGATAGGACTAAATAAAAAAAAATTACTTCAAAGCATCGAGTTTAAATAGGATCATATTGATCAAATATGTAGTTTTGGCAGTGAAATCGAAATGTTTAGCCATATTAATCAATAGTACTTCGTTGTTATTATTAGTGTTTAACAAATTTAAGTGATAATATGTTCAAATGATAAAATTCCTCAATTGATAAAATTCCTCAGTTAATTATAGGTATCTCCTTAACTTAAATAGTACTGTTAAATATATTAGGGTGAAAAAATATTTAAAAATTTGTATAGCGAAATTGCTTAAATGTCAAGATTGATAAAATTCTTTTGTTAATAAAAATTTTAAAACTTTTGTAGAACTTTTGGTTTACAATTTATTGTGATAATTTAATTTTTTTGTAAAAGTTTCTGTTTTTTATTTTTTTATAATTTTATGAAACTTTTACTGTTCTGCAGTTAAGTTTTTGCGCACAAATAAATGACACATATGTCCTTGATTCTGCAATCGAACCCAAAGGAGAGGAAAGTGTATCGTGTGAATGCTCTTTCAATTTGTCGTTTCCGATTTTACTCTCTACTTGAGATACCCAAGCACAACTCAATGAAGAAGCACAAATGGAAAACCCATAGCAGGGGAAATATATAGGTTTCCTTCATACAATCTATGAAGATTCAGTCTCACTCACTCAGTGGGTTTTGGCCCTCATGTTTCTGGATTAAATTCAGAATTTTTCAAATCACTTACTTCTTAGATAACTGAAAGAAAAAAACATATTTCATTTGAGGTTTGGTTTTCACTTGAGCCCTAAAAAGAACAGGGGAAATAGTTTGTTTGAATTTTAAAGTCAGTTTCCATGGGTCTAAGTTAAGCTAAACTTTATTTCAGTGGGCATCAATTTAAATAAAGTTAAACTATTTTAGTATCTCTGAATCTAGCTAAAGGATTTTGCAGATGGCTGTTCAAATGCATAAATCTGTAGAAAACTACTTTAATATAGAATTTATCTGGAGATATAGAGTCTAGATTCTCTGCAAACCAATCCCTATAATCACAATCAATTATGTGCATCAAACCTCAAAATTTTCAGATTCAAGTTATATTTTATTATTACTAATTCACACGAGTGCTTCCAATGCAAACACAAATATGCTGACACTAAATGGCATCAATCTCTATCAGGAACATGCTCTAATCGTCCTAATATGATTGTAATTTTGAAATAATAGATAAGAACCTGATGAATATTTTTAAAGAGGAATCGTTATAGTTCACTACAGGAGATATTTTTTGGCCACAACTCTAACCATGTGGAGATCTCATCTTCTCTTTACAATTTCCAGATGCCGCCATAAAATCCATCTAACCCACTTCTATCCTCACGAGTCCTTCTTTTGAATGGAACTTGCCTCCACCTTGAACCCATGGTATATTGCCTGAATTCTAACCACAATACATCTGCTACAAAACCAAAGGGCTCAAGGAATCAAAGAACTAAACATACAGTATCATTAACACATTGTACCAAGTAGATGTAGGAGAAAAAGTACACTAAAGGAGCAATGAACAGAAGGTTTAAAACAACATTATACACATGAAACAAAGATCTACATCATATGAAAATTGGTGTCGCACATAATATACTTTAAAACAGACAATATAAATATTAAAAACCAAAAAATAGAAATCTCTTATTAGGGAAATAACAGTTATCGAAGAAGTTTGATTTGTTTTACCTTGAGAAACTCCTTTACTTGGTCCTTTTGAATCTCCTTTTTTGATTCCTTTTGACGGTCCCTTTCCAATTTTCCCTTTCTTTACAGGTTTGGCTAGTGACGCATTAACTTTCACTTGCAAGAAAACCAAAATATTAAGAAGTTACAACTGAAATTGCAACAAATTTCATATGTTATTTTATAATTTATCCTTCCAAAATACAATGGAACTACTTCAGTGAAAAGGCAATAAGAAAACCAAACCTTTATATCTCCATCATTCATTTCATCATCCTTGCTGAATGCCTGAATACATGCAAGAGTAGATTCCCGAGTAGTGTAGTTCACAAACCCAAAGTCTTTTCTCTTGGAAGATTGCATATTTGGATGCAAGAACAACCATTTCTATCTCACCAAATTTTCCAAAGCGTTCCTTAACTTGTTCCTCATTCCAAGTTGGCAGAAATCCTTCTACAAATATTGACTTTACTTGCAAAGGAAAGGAAGCTCCCACTTTAGAAAGCAATACAATTGAAAACCATACAGAGGAATGATTAGAGCACATATTGAAAACTAAAACATTTGCAAAACTGACAATAAACAAGATCTACAAAACTATCTTTAAAAAGCAATGCAATAAATATTCATCTAGTCATACCTGTGCCATTACATCTTCATCCAAATCATTCAAAGGCCCAACGATTTGAATGATTAGACCATACAGAGGAATGATTAGAGCACATATTGAAAACTAAAACATTTGCAAAACTGACAATAAACAAGATCTACAAAACTATTTTTAAAAAACAATGCAATAAATATTCATCCAGTCATACCTGTGCCATTACATCTTCATCCAAATCATTCAAAGGCTGATCCCAAGCAACCTTAATAGGCCTTTCCATCCCAAAAGCATTCATCTTTTGCAAAGTTGTTTTAAATGAAATTTGAGCATCTTTATAACTTTCTAGTTTCACAAATGCAAAGCCACGTTTAATTCATGTGTTTTGGGGATCTTCAATCACGGTGACATCGATAATATTTTCAACTCCAACCTCTTTCACCTTGTTTAAAACCTACAAAGACACAAGCAACATATTTGTAGCTTAAAATTTTTAATAAGCAAATGATATGTCTATTCATACTGAACCCTAAGCAAACCCAAAAATGCCTGAGATATATTTAATATGGATAAATTGAATGATGAGCTGACAACAATATTTCGGAGAATAAGACAATTCATTACAATGTAGTGAAGAACCTATACATAAAACTTTAGACTCAAACTCTCTAATATATTTAGAATGAAGAAATAATAAAGAGCACACAAGGAAAACAACAACAACAAGGTGTTATTGAGGAAGATAGTGTCATTCTCCTCATGGTGCACGACTCCATGCTTCTTACCTTTCATTGCTATGTATTTTATGGTGTACAATCTGATTGCAGCAAAAGTACATATAAGTAAAAAGCCTCCATCTTGTTGTCCAAAAGGCCAAAAATAAATACACTAAAACCATAAAAGGACTCAGAAAGTCATAAGAATTGGAAAATTATGAGATTACCAAGCGTTCCTTGAAAGAAAAACGTTTTCCACAACCTTCAAACATACACTTGTGTGCACACTCATGTTTTTTCGAGTGTCGGCAAAGCAACTGTTTGCTCTTAAAACACATAGCACAATATTCAAATTTGCACTTGTACGGTTTGTCCCCAATAGAAACAAAAACTGGAAATGGTTATATTGAAAAATAAACTAGATTTCAAGTACAAAAACAAATACACACTCGTACTGGTCAGCACATTTGGATAGAAATACTTTATATTTTGAATAGAAGTGTAAACAAAAAGGACTCCATACTATTTAGTAATTTACCTATGCTCATTCCGATGGTCCTTCAAGCTGCTTGGTGTGGCAGATATTTTCCCACACTCTAAACAGTTATGCACTTTTTCATTCAGAAAAAGCATCCTCTTTGTTTCTTCTAGCATCAGAACAATATGAGAAACAATTTGGCATTGAACTGAGCTATACAGGCATCATCATATTTCTTTCAAAGCCAAGAAGTTGGAGATTCTTTTCAGCACAACTACCTACCTTTCCTATTTGTGACATTGTCAACTCCTGCCATGGAATTAAGAGAAATTTAGATGTTACTCTTGATCCAGGTGTTGATGCAGCAAGCAATCTGAATGCCATCGCCAGTTCCTAAGTTTCACTTACTTTCATCTGTTCAAACCTTTGTGAAATCGTAAACTTGCCAGACAAATACAATTACAACCAATCATATTTTTTAAACAGTAGGAAATATTAATGCATTCATGTTGACAAAATGACAAACCCATTAGTTTCCTCCTCCAATGAAACCAGTTTTTTAAGTATCATGGTTTTCATATTCATATTCCCAATTATCCTAGAATAGCATGAAAATTGCAAGGAAATGAGGGTTTTTATGTTGTGGCTGAGATATGTTACTTTTCAGAGATTGAATAGTTGCAGCTTCAAATTTCAAGGAATCACATAAGAATCAAGAAGCATTCACAGCTTAAACACATTGGTAAAGTGGGACAAGGACCTCGATTACCTTTAGAAGCTACAGCCTAAGTTGTTCCAAATTGCATTCCCAAAAGAAAAATACATAAATACAACATAGACAAAGCACTGAATTAGTTCGCTTCCACTTTGAAAGTGTGGGTTTTTTATCACGGATTTCTTCCCCGACATTCTTCCTACTTTTGAAGCATTCAAAGTGGCAATAATAAATCGTTCAACACTGCCATTGTGTTGATCACATGCAACTCTCATCAATTTTTTATGCACTGCACTGATACAAGTAAAGTGATCAGCTCGGAAACAAGTATGTTCAATGAACTGATGAAAAATAAAACTCCTTAAATTTCATAGTATATTCAAGCATGAGTCATCAATGGAGCAATTATAAAAACTGAAAAAGAGATTGTATTAATAACTGAAAAGCTCAATAACTTATGTTAATAATGAAGATTTTTAATAGATTCTAGCAGATCCTAGTCTCAGTGGATAATAAAAACATAGACAAAAAAAAGTAAAATAAAATTTCAAAAAGGAAATATTAGGATTTTCCATCGAAGTTGGCTAATCTCTAGACCATTTGTACCTTTCCACGTAAGTTTGGTTGGAATCCTGGAACACAATTTGTTGTTGAAAATGAGATTTCCATTGTTAAAATTGCAATTTTTATTGCATAAATGGATTCAGGACCCTCGATTACCCTTGGGGCACCCAGATAATGCAATTCCAATCACTAAAAACTACCCCTTGAACAATTTCCACTGGATTTTGATAAAAAAACTCGTCGGATTATAGGTGCAAATGGTCTAGAGTTTAGCTTACACATTTTCCATCATATTTTGGGCAAATGAAACAGAACATCAGATTATATGGTTCTGAAACTACAACACAATGAAAATCTAAAAGAAATCCATGTCTAACCACTGTGAAAGCATCTATGCTCAAAATATTCAAAGAGCAAAAAACTTAACAAAATGGATGGTCAGACGGGCAGGTTGAAGCATTTGGGATGCCATAAGATGGAGAGGCAATTTATTTTTATGGAAAAGGAAAGGTTGTACGATTTTGAATGGAAAAGCTACTACATGTCATTTAGGTGAAATCATAGCTTTGCAGCAATACTAGGATTGCCAAAATTTTAAACATATGCAACAAAACAACACATCAATTGGGCTATGATAATATTCAAAAGACAAAATCTCAAAAACATGGATGCTCAGACAAGCAGGTATAATTGTCTAGGACACAATAAGTTTGTCCAACATTTCCTTTTTTATTAAAGAAACGGCAGGGTGACTTTTAATGGGGAGACTAAACCATTTAATTTGGGCAAAATCACAGCTTTAACAAAATAATACCCTATTTCATTTGAGTGAAATCACAGTTAATAGTCCTGATTTGAGCCAAATTTGCAATTTTCATCCAAGGAGTGGATTCTCTTAAGATTGGAGCCAAAGAATAGATGTCGGTTAACCTAGACTATGTAATAAGGAGTAGCCCGTATACTCAAAATCTAACTCAATGATCTGTATTCCTTTGTGGGTCTAGTCTAATGTAATACAATATAAAAAAAACAAATACATTAACTCAAACATATAAACATATAATTCTGACTTACCAAGTGAGTCTAATTGGAGGTGTAGCCACTTCAGCTTTTTCCTTTTCTTCTTCCCCTTTGGTTGTTCCAAATTAGGGGTTGTTCCACATTATCAACACAAGCAGAGCATGAGTGTTCCCTTTGAGCATTTCCGTGGACACCTTATTCTTCATGGGATTTGGGGCCACCCTCAGAGCCATTAGATTTTGGGTCAAAAATATTTTGGTCCGCAAAATGAACATGTGTTGAAATGGGCTGATTTTGAAGGACCTATTTTGTGACAGCACTTTTAATGGAGGCCAAAACAACCACATAATTGGGGTCCCCAAGACCGGCCGCGATGGGAGCTAAGAGCCTTATGTTCAAAAACCTCCCCTGAAGAAGAATTGGTGCATGGCATTTGAGACCCTTCTTCCGAGCCTTGATGGCTTTCCTCTTGATGATTTTCTAAATTTTTTGAGGTGGGTTCTCTGTATCCCTCATCTGAAAGCTATGGCTGGTCATATTGAGGCAGTTGAAAATGGGTTGTGGTTGGTGTACCGTATGCCTGACCTGTAATGGGTGCAGCCCAACTAAGTGATGAATCTGATCAGGGCCTTTGTTTTGAATCTGCTCCTATTGCTGACAAAATTGTTGTTGTTGCTGCTGCTGTAATTGGTGGAAATGGATGAAATGATGGTGGATGGTGCAATTGTGATGGGAAGAGGACATGGTGGGCAAGGAATGGAGGATGAGAATGGGGATGGTGGCCAAGAGAAGAAGGAGAATAAGTCGCATGGAGAAGAAGCTACTACTGGATGTGGAGAAGAAGATACTGCTGGCTATGGAGGAGAGGGAAAACTGCTGCTGGCTGTGAAAGCTCTGCTGGAGGAGACTCCAGCTTTGCTGCTAATCTGAAGCAGTAGAGAGCCCGGGAGCTTGCAGCCTCTGATGAAAGGAGAAGAGTCACGTGGAGAAGAAGCCAGTGAGACATATGTGAAGAACCAACAAATACACTGAAAACCAATGAACAGACCAGTGGAAAAAGGAAAAAAAACAATGGATTTTTTACTAAATAGGGGGGCATTTTTTCATTTGCAAGAGCAACGACAAAGTGAACAGTGTTTAAAAACCAAAGTTCAGAAACAAAATGCCTTACGACGTAATTATGGAGTTTCAAAATAATGCACTCATGAAGATGAAGGAGGCAAAGGTGAAATGTTTGCAGCAAGGAATAAATTCAACGTTCGTTGCCAGATTCTGGACATGACATCCATCAAAGTTTAAAATTATACAGGGATCATTTTACTTCATGCATAGTAGCCATTTTGCATCTAATTTTCAATATAAAAGCTATTTACTTGATAATAAGTCAATTTCACTGTCAATGTCTGCATTGTAAATACAAATGGAAAGTTTAAAACAAAAGAAATTGCCTTGTCCATTATGCTGAACCAATTGAACAACAACACCACTTCCTTTTCCAATATCACTTACAGTCTCTAAGTCAACCAGAGTAAACTGGTTATCGAGTGGCTCTATTGGAGAGGACTGGACCAAATAATTGATTAAATTTTATTCACGATTCTAGGAGAAAACCTATAGACCAATAAGTCTTAAAGGTTGATAAAAACAAACATAAACATAAATAATCAGTTCAGAATTTTCTCAAAATAATCGCTTCAAAAATTTACATTTAGAGTATCCTTGCAATCCAGAAAATAGTAACAAGAACAAAGGTAGACAGAGAGTCGTATTGAAGCACTTCTTTATATGCTGCATAAGAAACATTGCTTTCCTCAATGGTGATCACTTTGGACATACCGAAGGCCACAATATTTGCATACATTTGGCTGGGGCAAGTCCAGGCATATGAACTCAATGGGATGGCCAAGTGCAGGATTTCTATCTCCTTCACATTTCTACTCACTCCCCATGTGCAAAATTGAAGAGATTACATTGGCATTAAGATTTAATAGTTTAACTAGATTGAACATACTTTAAAAAAAAAAATCGTTGCCTCAAATCACACTAATGCCGATTGGTTGGGGTTCATATTAGGACTCAATGAAGGTATTTTTTCAAACAAAGAAATCAAAGTATGAGCAATTCTTTAAAACCTATTCAGGTTCTTCTCGAATCATTGGAATATCGTGAATTTCAATTGATTTTTATTTTCAAAAATTAGGGCCATCAGGCCAACAGTGAGTGATGGGAATATATATAATGTTTCTTTACGAAGCAAAGTAAATTTTCTTAATAAATCACCTTTATTTATATCCCAAGGAAAAATACCCTTAAATTTGTCTTAAGACTGTTTTTCCAGATAGAGAAGTTTCGATATTTTTTTAACAAGATAAATTAGGGCCGGAATAAATTATGATAACCAGCTTAGATTTGCTAAATTAATTGGCAGGTTCCATATAATGTTGGACCATCAAGAAAGCATTGATAATGGGCACGGAAGGAGAGGTGTCTCCAAGTATACTGATTATAGCTACGCAAAAAACGAAGGAAAGGAAAAAAGAGATTTTTTTTTACCCTCCTTTATCCTTAGTCTCAATACATAAACTTGTAAGAATGTAACCATTATGATATACGATATACTGATGCTCTTTAACCTGTTGTTTAACCTCATCTGTAATGTCCCTAGTCCCAATGTACACCAAATTTTCTTTCCATGTCTGTTAGTGTGGTTGAGAGTTTATTCAGATGACCGTGGGATACACCGCGGTGGTTGGCATCATAAATTTTATTTATCTTCCACCTGATAGCTATGATTAGCACACTGCTGTAGGTTACTCACCCAAGTTTTTGGTTTAGAACTTATGTCAAACAGTTTAGATATTTGTTGTTGTATATAACCCTTGATTTAGTAAATGTATGGAGCTAGTTTATAAGGTTTGGAATGGGTTGTTTCATGTAAAAATGAGTAAAATGAGTAGTGTTTAATTATCCCAATATTCTATGCTTCAGACATAAAATAGCAGCAGCCATTCATAACATAACATTCGTCGAAACAAAATACAGATCTGATTTTAAATTTAATTCAATCTGAGTACATGCGTGTAAGTGCTTGAAAATCCATGGTGTTGGTCATTATTAACTCCACAATGTACTTAGAATGGTTCCCATGAATTCTTGCCACCATAGAGAAGATCCACGACATCTTAGTGGTAACCCAAATGCTTACTTTAGCTTATAGTCCTCAATCATATAAATCTCTGAACGTACTATGTGTTTTCCTGTAGCTTACTGTGACTTAGTTGGTCTCCAATATTGCCGCAAAACCCTACACTAACAGCGCTTTAAGTAAATCATGCCACTGAGAGATAATAGCAGTAGTGAATTTAGCATGAGGCAAAAGTTATTTCCTTCCACGACTTGGGTGTATGTGCTTCCAATGAATAAATATCAGACTTGGTTACTCCCAGCTAGCACCCAACCATAGTGGAGAAGATGTATAGGAGTCCACGATTAGCTTGAAGGTGTGTTGTAGCAAAATGGAGAAGAGACAAAGATATTTCCGCTGAAAGGACACACCCTTCTCCATACTATCTAACCATACAACCCAGTCTTTTTTTCCGCATGTTTTTTATAGTGGTTCCTAAGAATGTGACTTCTTTATGCCCACAATTTGAAATGGTTTTATGTCTAGGAACTCCCTCTAATGATGCGCCCTCTCCTAGGGAAGATTGCAGTCCAATGGTGCATCCCTCCTTCAGTTGCAGCAAGGAAGATAAGGTGCACCCTTCACAAATAAACACTGAAACCTATGCAAAAATTCCTTTGAAAAACTCAAACCACGACAATGAAGATCAGTGGAGAAATTATCACCATCTCAAGCCGATGATTGATTTTTAGATGACGTTCTGTTTGGGAAGAAGGATCTATCCAAAGGATCTATCTAGCGCCAACTCAGAAGAGTTTGAAACAAAATGCTGGTGAATCAGTGGCCATTCCGACGAGTTAGTTGAGTAATTGATTATAACAGATCTTTGACAGAAAGATGCCATTCGCAATCGGAGAGAGGGCCACGAACCTGATAAAATGAAGTGGAAACATAATTACTACACACATGTTTGGGGGAGTTATGGGTTAAGTAAGTGTTTGTTTATTGTGGCATTTATATTTTGGATCGACAGTAACCAAAACCGTCGTAGAGGATAAGTCTGATGGGTGTGGCGTTATGCATTCAACTGAAACCTTGATGACTCGGCAGTTGAAATCACCAATATCTCTGGAGCAGAAACATATAGGCACGATATGCGCCCGTTTCAGCCTAAGATAATCATAAACTGCCTCTCCCTCTGCCTTTATCATCTAATTGTCTTAATATTTATCACAGGCTGGGCTAGCCATTCTAATCTGTAGATCGTTGCTTACTCGTTCAATCTTGTTTACATTTTTTTTTTAATTTTATGTTTACAGGTTACATGGAAGGCTGTTTGCAGGTGGCGCATGGAGGGCCATTTGCAGGTCACGCATGGATGGCTAAAAGGTTCTGCATTTGCACGTTGCGGATGAGGGGCTGAAAGGCTCTATGTTTTTATTATTATTATTATTTAATTTTTTTTTAACTTTTTTATTTTTAATGTTTATATTAATATTTCAGAAATGGTTTTGTTTTAATATATATATGTTTGAAAGTAGTCATTTACGCAGTGGAGAAATGTAAATAAGAAGGAGCTGCGTTGGATGATTTAGTAAATCTCGACATTTCGATCCCTACTCTGGGATCATCATCAGGAGACAACTGAAGCGTGAGGTAAAAGATTGATTCCAAAAGCTTCATGTCATTCAGGACATCCCTTCCATGGAGGGATTCGACCTATTTGAAAGTAGTCATTTACGCAGTGGAGAAATGTAAATAAGAAGGAGCTGCGTTGGATGATTTAGTAAATATCGACATTTCGATCCCTACTCTAGGATCATCATCAGGAGACAACTGAAGCGTGAGGTAAAAGATTGATTCCAAAAGCTTCACGTCATTCAGGACATCCCTTCCATGGAGGGATTCGACCTGTTTGAAAGTAGTCATTTACGCAGTGGATAAATGTAAATAAGAAGGAGCTGCGTTGGATGATTTAGTAAATCTTGACGTTTCGATCCCTACTCTGGGATCATCATCAGGAGACAACTGAAGCATGAGGTAAAAGATTGATTCCAAAAGCTTCACGTCATCCAACGCAACTCCTTCTTATTTACATTTCTCCACTGCGTAAATGACTACTTTCAAACAAGTCGAATCCCTCCATGGAAGGGATGTCCTGAATGACGTGAAGCTTTTGAAATAAATNATATATATATATATATAATTTTATAAAAACTAAAACTAGAAAAGAAACATGGTATAATTTTAATTTTTATATATTTTTAAAATTAATCTTAGTTTAAAGTATTCCTAAAGGAAAACTAATTTTTTTATTCCTAATAAAATTAAAGGGTAAAATTTTGATTTTATTTTAAAATTAAATTTCATTTTTTTTTTAAACTAAAATAATCAAAGGAGCATAAAAGAATTATATAGAAAAAAAAAATAGTATATATTTATTTGTTTGGTTATTATTATTTTTTATTTTCTACTGATTCATAGATTTAGAAAAAGAAAACTAATCTATTCTTACTCCTAGTATGATTAGAAATTTGTTAAATGAAAAGTGAAAATGGAAAGAAAAAAAAAAGACTCCATAAATTTTCAGATTTAAAATATCAGTTCTTTTTTAATTCTTAACAAAAATAAAAATAAAAACACTAATAATTAAGACCATTAGAAATAAAATTTTCAACAAATAGAAACATTACAATAAATTAAAGCATACTAATTTTAAACTGTAACTATAACTAAAACCTACCTACTTTTCTTTAATTAAAATTAAAGATTATTTACATAAAATGAAATTTCCAGTGTAACCATCTATCTAACAGAAGTAAACCAAAATTATCTTTTAATTTTGAAAAACTAAATCTAGAATATAAAATAATATGAAAGATTAAATGTTGAAAATGTAAATTAATAAAATAAAAGCAAAAACAAAACCTATCTAACGTAATACTTACTTGGAACCATTGTTTGATGCAGCTCTCGTTTGCATGATGATCACCTGAGATCCCTTCTTCACCCTCCTCAATTTCTTTCTTGCACGTTTGTTCTTTATCAGATATATAGAGCTCTTCAGATGTTGATTCTTCCTTTACTTCTGGAGGAGTGGTTGCATTTTTAATTGCAGTCAATATATCATGTTCTTGAGAAGAGGAGATCTCAGCTTTTGCAAGGATCTCAGTGAGTAATTCCAAACTTACACTCATCAAATCAAATGCTAAAAAAAATAAAAAAACAAGTACATGACAAATGCAAAAGACAGTACGAAATGAGTTAATACAAAATGAATGCAAAAGAGAAATAAAAAGTGCACAAAAATCTTTACAAAACAAAAATTAAAAATAAGTTAGTATGAAATAAAGGCGCCAAAAAACTAAAAGCAATCCAAACTAAAAATGAGAAGAGAAATTTGCATAAAAACAAACTCGTAATTGCAGAAAAAGAAAACACTTACTTGTAGAAAGGTAAATACTTTGCAGAAAAAAACAATCAAGGCTTTGGGGTGACCCACCAAAGTGGATGCATCTGGCTGTCACACCACATAAATTCCATAGTGAAGTCGTCCTTGTATATTACTGTTTCCTCTCCCCCTTTCTATGTAATGAAAATGAACTATCTACCTATCTAAACTATTATCCCTTTTAGCACCTCCCCGACAACGGTGCCAAAATGTTTGGGAAAATATTAAACAATTTATAACAGAATTCCAACGATTTAATTGTCAACCCGGAGAGAGCGTAGACTTGTGAGGTACATACAAAATATATGCAGGGGCAGAGTGTCACTGAATTTAATCTATAATTGAAATTGAATCTAAGTTATGAAAACAAGAAATGACATAAAAATAAATCTAACTGCAAAAAATAGGAAATTGCATAAATTAACTTGATAAAGAAAGACTGAAATTGCATGAAATAAATAATCAACATTAACTGGTGAGCTCACATAAAATCTATATTGACAATTCATAAACAAGACATCACAATATGAAGATATCAAACTATCTATTGAAATATGAAATCTATTACAACAGGATCAAATCCATGACTATCTAAAAACATGAACCAGTTCTACTACCAAACCACTAGAGAGGCCTCTAACCAAAATGAGGAGAGAGCCCTCCTATTTATACATAAACTCAAGATAACTGATCATAATTACATCTCCACTATTCTCTCAACTTCTCCCTTAAAATCCTCAACAAATCTACAACTCATCCCTCAAAATTCTCAACAAATATTGGGTGAGATATTCTCTCCATATCTCCATGATCTTCTCCTTGAAGTTAGCTCACATCTAGAAAATGAAATTCGAATATAAGGCTAGGTGGTCACTTTTGAGCTTGTTAAAGTCTTCAAATACACCTATAAACATCACCAAACTCACCCAACTTTAAAGTATAATGAAAATATGTTATTTTTCTCAATAATTAACCACAAATTCACTCAAAATACTCAAAAATAAATGATTTGGAAAATGGTAATATAAACCCATATTTATTATGAAAGTGGTGAATATTAATGGTTTTATGGAAGGATAAGATAGGTATAAGGTGACAAATGGTATATGAAAGGTGAATAAAATGTGGTCTTTTTGCGGCTCAACAGAAATGCATCTCGGCCAACTGACTCTAGGATGGGTGACTCAATTAACACTTAAGCAAAAATGAGACTGCTTTTAAAGGATCATCGTGTGACCTTCATGAAGGTGTGCCACCAAAATCCAGCACAAGCTTCTGAGTCCAGGTGTCAATAGCACCAAGAGAGAGTTAGGGTTGGAGTTTGAGTGACACACATAACTAGGTGACATGTGATGTTCTCCTCCATTAATACCAGATCAAACAATACACTACACCTGGGAGACACAACTACCCACCATTATTGATGCTAATGCCATCGCGTCGTTGGGTTCTGGGACGTAAAAACCTAGGAAAACGTCACTGGTATTCGACCAATAGAATGATAGTAAAATAAAAATTAAAAAATTTCAAGTAAATAAATAATATTTGTACTATAGTTTAACATTAGGAAAATACAAATATCAAAAATCAAAATTGGAATTAATTCACCTTCGTGATTTATATATATCCCCTTGTCGGGGACATAATAAGGACCTTAGCCCCACTTTGATGGGGAAATCTAGGTGAATCCACTAACTAAAGGAGCAAAGAGGATTATTTATCTATCTAATTTTTACATGGATAAATTTAAGTAGGGAAGATTGTTTATTTATCTAGTTTTCACATGAATAAATTTAAGGTTGACCTAGGTAGAAGTTCCAAAGTGATGGGATGTGATCGTGTTTGGTGATGGGAGGTAGGGATGTTGGGTGGTAGGAAAGAGGTGATCAAGATGTGTGGTGGGTGGATCATCAGAGGTCCCTGGTGGATGTAGATCTGTGGTGACAGTAGGCATTGGGGTTTGATATTTTCATGGTGGGTGGCAGTGGGAGTTGGGGGTCGAATATTTTTGTGGTGGGAAACAGTGGGTGTTGGGGGTTGAATATTTTCATGGTGGACGATGGCCCATTTGTTGTTGATATCCATTTGATTCTTGTTCTCAGAAGGTTAGACACCTATATTGACATTGCGATGATTTTTCCTGGCAGTTTAACCTTGAATCAACACCATGGTACCATGCAAGTGTTCGATCTGTTTGACGTCTCTCTTCTTGTACCATTGGATTTTTTGTTTTCTCTACTCATTTGAGCATTTTTTTTGTTTTTAAATTCTATAGGAGAAATGAAAAACAATGTACAACCCTGTGACCTTGTACGAGGGATTTAAATTATATGCTCTCGCACCAAGATTTTCTTATTTGTGCATTTATTTTGTGGGTTTTTGAACTCAAGGAAGACTTTTGGTGCCCCATGATAGGGATGTAAAGAGTGTTATGACCCCTCTATCCTCGTGAGGAGCGATATCTTTGTGCTTATGCACGTGTAAGGCTAAATGACCTCTGAAGAATGTGCTATGTTTTTTTTAATAGAATTTGATTTATTATATGAGAAACAAAAAGAAGTTCCAATAACAAAGTTGAATTGTTGGCTTAAAAACGAGTATTAAAGGTGGTAGTATATATGTGAGAAACCTCCTGCAAAAAACAATGAAAATGCACCATATAACAGAAATAGCAGAGCACATAAGATATTTTATCGATTGCAGGCCACTTCAAGGGGCAACCTCCTTTGAGCAAGCTCAATACAAAATAACTCATGGATGCCTTCATTGGCCTCAACACGTAATTATATACTAAGTATAATCTAAACAACTATTACTCCCCATGAATGTGGGATAATATAATATATTCACAGGACGAATTACAAAGCATATGTGTCCAACAAAAATATACTAATGAAATAAAGAGGAGGGTTGACACAGGTTCTTAACGTCCCCTCCCTCTTAGAAAAGATTTGTCCTCAAAGATTTAGATGTGGAAATTGTTGTTGAATCTAAAGGAGTGGTTCCCATGTAGCATCCTCTTATTGCATGTTGTGCCACTGAATTAAAACCTCTATGATGGACCGAGAATGAACCTGATGAGTGCGCTTATTGAGGATGGGCTTCGACTCCAAAATGATGGATCCTTCATTATCCAGTTCTGGTAAAACAGTTTGTGCTCTGATGTTGGTCCCGATCACTTTCTTAAGACAAGAGACATGAAATACTGGGTGAATGCGAGAAGAAGGAGAAAGTTCCAATTTATAAGCAATGAACCCAATCTTCTGAAGAACCTTATATGGCCCATAGATCTTTGGAGCTAGATTATGACGCCCTTTGATTTTCAAGGAGGTTTTCTTGTAAGTTTGTAGACGAAGAAAAACCATATCATTGACTTGAAAAGTGTTCTCAGAACAATGTTGATTGACCTGTTGTTTCATGCGGTTTCTTGCCATGTGAAGATTGTCCTGCAGAATGTGAAGAATATGATCTTGGTTTCAAAGAACCGTGTCAACTACCTCAACTGGTGAATTGTTGGGGGTGTATGGAAGGAGCACTGGTGGTGCCTGACCATAAACTGCTTCATATGGAGTCATTTTAGATGCATTATGGTAGGAAGTATTTTACCACCATTCAGTGAGAGGGAGCCATGTTGCCCACTGATGTTGTTGTTCAAAGGTGAAGCAACGAAGATAAGCTTCCAAACATTTGTGGATGACTTCAGTATGACCATCTGTTTGTCGGTGATATCCTAAACTCATATTCGGTTTGGTGCCAATGAGGCAAAATAGTTCTGTCCAAAAATGACTTATGAAATTTGTGTCGCGGTCCAAGACAATGGAAGAAGGGATTCCATGAAGATAGAATATCTGTTCCATGAAAATTTGTGCGACTAAGGAGGCGGTATATGGATGGCTGAGAGCACAAAAATGAATATATTTGGAGATTTGATCAACCACAATCAATATTACGGTCTTCCCTCCAAATTTAGGGAGCCATTCAATGAAATCCATCAAAATATATTTCCAAATCCTTGTAGGGATGGGCAAGGGTTCGAGCAATACAAGAAGGAGTGACGTTTCACCCTTATGGCACTAAGAGGTATCAAATTTAGCCACCATCTATTGAGTTTCTTGTTTCATTCCCTTCCAAAATAAGTTATGTCGTGCCCGCTCATACGTTTTGAGGAACCCAGAGTTCCCTTCTGATGGAGAAGCATGGAGTTCATAGAAGACAACCTACTGAATATATGTGCTCTAGGGAAGCACCATATGACCCTTGTATCTCAGAGAAGAACCATCCCAAGAGTAATGTGGTACAACAGAAGGGTTATTGGCCAACAGTTGGATTATTTCATATAATGAATAATCATTGACATAGTCTTGCTGAATAGATTGTAACCAATTTGGAATAGGCATAAAAATAGCTGAAAGAGAAACATGGTCATCAAATGTGCAGGAAAGAGCATCTACCACAAGATTGTCCTTACCCTTCTTGTAATTGATATCATAGTCATAAACCACGAGTTTTCTAACCCATTTCTATTGTGTTGGGGATGAGACTGTTTTTCCATGAAATATTTCAAACTCTAGTGATCAGTCTTGATGCAAAAAAGATTCCCTAAGAGGTATGGTTGCCACTTCTGTACTACATGTAAAATAGCCATCATTTCCTTCTCATATGTAGAGGCAGATAAATTCTTACCGGAAAGGGATTTGCTGGTGAACGAAATGGGATTTTCATATTGAAGGAGAAAAACACCAAGTCCATTGTCGCAAGAATCATTCTCAATAGTAAAGGGCTTGGAAAAATCAGGCATAGCTAGAACAGGTGTGGTACACATAGCTTGTTTCAGTTTGTCAAATACACACCCAGTAGCATGTGTCCATGTAAAAGTATCCTTTTTTAGTAAAGATGTTAAAGGATTTGCAATCTTCCCATAATCCTTGACAAACTTGCGGTAGTATCCAAGCATTCCCAAAAACCCACGAAATCTCTTGAGTGTATGAGGATGCAGCCAATTTTTCATGGCATTTATTTTGGCAGGATCTACGTGAACCCCTTGTGCTGAAACAATATGCCCGAGATACTCTACTTCCTTTTGCTGAAAAACACATTTAGACTATTTGGCACGGAGATGATGATCACAGAAAAGTTGTAGTACAAGATCCATATGTTGGAGATGCTCAGCCCATGTTTTACTATAGACGAGGATATCATTAAAGAAGACCAGAATGAAGTTTCACAAGTAGGGCCGAAATATTTTATTCATCAATGCCTAGAATGTTGAATGATCATTTTTTAGGCCAAATGGCATGACCAAAAACTCATAGTGGCCATCATGTGTGCCGAATTTTGTTTTCGGGATATCATCCTCGTGAACCCAAATTTGGTGATAGCCATAACAAAGATCCAACTTGGAGAAAAAATTAGCACCATGAAGCTCTTCAACAACAAGAATTGGAAACTTATCCTTGATTGTGATGTGATTAAGTGCTTAAAAGTTAATCCAGAGGTGTCATGACCCATTTTTTTTGGAAAAGAAGAATGGTGAAGAGAAGGAACCGGTACTAGAGCGAATAATACCTTGTTTCAGTATGCCCCGAACAAGCATCTCAATCTCTATCTTGTGGTGAAATGGGTAGCATTAGGGAATGATGTTGGGAGGGACGCTTCCAAGAAGGAGTGGAATACAATGGTCCTCTAGTCTTGAAGGTGGGAATCCCACTGGCTCAGCAAAAACACATGCATATCGATCCAAAATTTGTTGTAGATCCAAGGGAGTAGTTGAGACTGGTGAAGATTGCATCTGAATGAAATGGAGTTGAGCGATGACACCATGTGAATTATTCTTAAGGAGATTTTCCATGTGATGTGAATTGATGATGCTAAGAGACCTTGGTTATAATCCCTTCAATGTGTGTTTTTTCCTATTGACTGAAAACTGCATCCAAATTTCAGTAAAATCCCATAACATGGGTCCAAGTGTGCGTAACCATTGAGCGCCAAAAGCCACATCACTTCCTCCTAAGGGAAAGGAAAACATGTCAAAGCCCAAGTTATAATATCTAATAGAGATTCACACATTACAACACTTCCCTTTGCAAGGTAAGGTGCCCCCATTAGCAATCATGACTTCAAATCTAGAGCAAGGATGGACAAAACAATCAGCATGTTTGGTGATCCTGGGGTCAATGAAGTTATGAGTGCTACCAAAATCAATGAGTATTGTAAGAGGGATTTTTTTGAAGAAACCCTTGACCCGCATGGTTTGTGGGGTTGTGATTCCGGGTAATGTATGGAGAGATATATCTGGATTGTCGTCCTGAGAAAGAGGTTCAATAGGAAACTGATGAATGTCATCCTCATTATCTACTGGATCTTGAGCATCATCAGAAATTTCAGGTGCAGGCGAAGAATTCACATCCAAGAGATAGAGTTTTTTCTCATCTCATCGATGTACCCAGGTGAATTTCTCATCACAATTATAACAAATCCCTTTTTCTCTACGTTCCCACATCTTGGCTTTAGACAAATGCTTGATAGGAGTGGTTCTAGGAGCTGGTGGGATTGGAGATCTTTGAGAACCATATTTCTGAATGGAACAAAAGTGGATTTGGAGCATTTTTTAGACACAATATTTTCCTTCACCAACTTAGCCAACCCTAGGGATTCCATCATTATGTTGGGACAGAACATTTTAAACTTATATCAGATTGCATCCTTCATACCATTGATAAAACAACTCATGTAGAATGCATCAAACAATCCTTCTGTGTGATTGACCAATTTATCCAATTATGTCTGATACTTCCTCACAGTGCTAGTTTGGAGAAGTTTGTTGAGTGCTCTTGTGAAGTCATCAAAATCATTAGGGCCAAATCGTTACAAAAGGAGATGGAAAAAATATGTATAGTTTGGCTCTTCATGAGCCTTGATGTACCAACGAAACCATTGAAGGGATTCATGTTCCAAATGAAAGGATGCAAGTGGAACTTTATTAACATCAATAGTGTTATGCAAACTGAAATATTGTTCTGCCCTGTAAATCCATCCAGTCAGATCATCCTCATTAAAGCGAGGAAAATCAAGCTTCAGCCCACGAAAATGGTTGGAAGAAGAGAACCCAATGTATGCAAAGTACTCAGGTTGTTGTCGGTTTCTCATGGTTGAATGCTGAAGACAGAGGCCAAGAAATTTTTCATCTAGGTCTTGGAGTTTGGTCTTGAGGGCGACAAGTTCTTCCATTTGTGTGTTTGCTCCTGCGTGAGTGACAACCATAACCAGGAGTTTTTTTTTGGTAAATGGGTAGAAAAACAAAAGCAAAAAGGTTTTTAGAAAAGGAAAATTTGGAGTTGGGAAAAACTCGGATGGGTACTTGGGGTTTGATTAGGTTTTGGACAATTTATGAGAGACATGGAAGCAAAAAATGAGAAATTTAGAAGCAGGGTGAAAGAATGGGAAAATTTGTCAGAGAGGGACAAGGAAGCAAAAATGGGAAACAAACACCATGGAAAAATTTGAAGGCGATGGATGAGAATCAGAAAAGTTATGGAAAACCCTAAAAACATACAAATGTGGGGTTTCGGGCTTTAGGAAATGGAATTTGGGATATGGTCCTCAAGGAAGGAAATATGAAGAATGTAATTGAAAGGGTCCCATTGAATTTTCAAGGGAAACATAGCTACAACAATGAAGATATGGCACAAAAAACAAAAATTTATACTTTTTTTTGTTTAGTGGAATTGATATGTGGTGGTTCTAGAAATTTGTGCTTTATCAACTGGAAATAGATATGGACCCTAGGTATGTTTGACTTCCTAAAGGTTCAGGTGATTCACTCGGCCACCAATGTTGTCAGACGACTTGCATATTGGGGAAATACCCCTCACTTCACGACTCTGGTAAAATTGATAATCGCTTTGGCACAAACAACAACTCTTGGTTTATCTCACATGTGGGAACTGGTCAATCAGGTTATAAGGGTCATTGTCATTTTCGCTTGGAAGGTCCTCTCAATGGATAGCTACTTCGGGGTTCCTGTGGTACTTCTGATATTGAGTTTTAGGTTTATGCCCAAGCACTTCCCACATTTAAGCAGATAGGGTTTATTCCTTGATCTGAATGAACAATATAGATGCAAATAAGGAGCACTACTACAATAATCATAGCGTCGAGAAGCACTACACAAGAAAAAAAAATTGGTAGAAATTCCACCCAGTGAGCCCAAGAAAGTGCTCTGATACCAGATGTGAGGAAGCTCCTTCAATAAACAATGAAAATGCATGATATAACATAAATAACAAAGAACATAAGAGATTTTATTGATCGAAGGACACTTCGATAGGGAAGCCTCCTTTGAGCAAGGTCAATACAAAATAACTTGTGGATGCCTACATTGACCTCAACACATACTTATATACTAAGTCTAATCTAAACAAGGATTACTCCCCATGAATTTGGGATAATACAATATACTCATGGGACGACTTACAAAGCAGATGCGTCCAACAAAAATATACTAACGAAATAAATAGGGGAGTTGACACAAGTTCTTAACAAGATAAGGATGTACAAAAGATTTTGATAATGGATATTTTTTTGGTAGTAAGAAAATGAGAAAAGGGAAAAAATGCATTATAAAATTTTGTTGTAAAACTCATGTTGAGGAGATCATGAATATTGAAAATTGAATTGCCAATGTTTTCTTAATGTAGATTTAGATAGAAAGAAATATAACTACAATTTTATTATCAATAGAAGGATTGCACATGACTCCTTGGTTATGGGTATATGTGAGGAAATTAAGAACACAATCTTGTTGAGTATAATGTAAGCGTATTTATGTAAAGTGAAGAGAGTGTAAGCTACCTTACCTTGATAACTAGAATAATTTTTTTTAATTATTATTTTTTTGTTATTCTCAAGACTTAATATATTTTTTTTTGTTACTACTCCTCTTGCATTATTAAAGAATCTCTTGAAATTGAAAATAATCCTAATAGTATTAATTGAAAAGACAATTACAAATTAAGTCTAGCTTGAAAACAATTAATTCATCAATTAAACCAATAATTTGTTTCATTATTCCCTATTCCAATGCTTCTTCATCTTATGATCGATCCCCTCTAATGTTTACTATAATTTTTTTTTTAAATTATCATTTGATACACTATGCCACTATTCCACTAAACTCTTTTCTACATCTATCTTTTTAGCTTCATTATGATCCCCTAAGGATGAGTGGGGTATCCACTTGAAACATCGTGTGTTTCCAAAATTCCAACATAGTGAAATTCCATATCAAGCTTGCACACAAAGCTTCATATTACTTTGAGACGACAACAACAACAACAATCACAGATACTCCAAACTTATTAACAACTTCTTACTATGAATTCTCAACATCTGATATCATAGACTTATATGGAGAGGGTACTCTAAGAGATCTTAGAAGATTCAAGAAGCTTATGATAATACTTCCTTGACTTCTTGGTCCTGATGAAGAGCTATAGATAGACAAATCAAAACATTGACATCAACAAGGTGACAATCACAGATACTCCAAACTTATTAACAACTTCTTACTACGAATTCTCAACATCCGATATCATATCCTGATATGGAGCGGGTACTCTAAGTATCTTAGAAGATTTGAGAAGCTTATAATAATGCTTCCTTGAATTCTTGGTCTTGAAGAAGAGCTACAAATAGACATCTCAAAACGTCGACCTCAACAAGATGACACTCACAGATGCTCCAAATTTATTGGCAACTTCTTACTATGAATTCTCAACATCTGATATCATAGCCCAATATGGAGCAGGCACTCTGAGAAATCTTAGAAGATTTGAGATGATTATGATATTGCTTCCTCGACTTCTTGGTCTTGATGAAGAGCTGCAAATAGACAACTTGAAACGTCGACCACAACAAGATGACAATCACAGATACTCCAAACTTATTGGAAACTTCTTACTGTGAATTCTTAGCATCCAATATCATAGCCTGATATGGAGCAGGTACTCTGAGAGATCTTAGAAGATTTGAGAAGCTTATGGTAATGATTGCTCGACTTCTTGGTCCTGATGAAGAGCTATAGATAGACATCTTGAAACATTGACCTCAACAAGATGACAATCGTAGATACTACAAACTTATTGACAACTTCTTACTATGAATTCTCAGCATCTAATATCGTAGCCTAATATGGAGCAGGTACTCTGAGAGATCTTAGAAGATTCGAGAAGCTTATGATAATGCTTCCTCGACTTCTTGGTCTTGATGAAGAGCTACAGATAGAGAACTCAAAACATCAACCTCAACAAGATGACAATCACAAATACTCCAAACTTATTGACAACTTGTTATTGTGAATTCTCAACATCTGATATCATAGCAAGATATGGAGTGGGCGCTCTAAGAGATCTTAGAAGATTCAAGAAGCTTATGATAATGCTTCCTTAACTTCTTGGTCCTAATGAAGAGTTGTAGATGAACAACTCGAAACGTCGACCTCAACAAGAGTGACAATTGGAGATACTCCAAACTTATTGACAATAATAATAATAATAATCTATTTTTAAGGCCACAACTAAGCCGAACACTAATTTGGTGTATGAGACCCCCTTGTTTGTGGGACAATGGACAATTTGGTGTATGAAAACCCCTTGTCTATGAGACAAAGGGCCCACGCACCAATATAATTACTAAAGTCTAGAAAGATGTACATAGCTACCCCTTTGGATTTGAACCTATAACCTCATAGGTGTAAAAAACTTTAAAAAAATACTATTTAAAAAGAATGATTTCATTTATATAAATAAAATTAAGATTTTTTAGAAGAAAAAAATAAATATAACATTATTTTATTATAATTAATTTCTTAAAACTAGCACCAACCATATTACTAAGATTAATATGTTTGAAATACGCCGAGAGGTATATATTTGACATATTGATAATGTTTTTTTACTAAAGAATGTGTCAATTACTTGTATCTAATAGTTAAGCTAATATAACAACAACTTAATTTATGGTTGTTAAGCTCATAGTTGAAGCTAGGCTCATAGTGGTATCATCATTGGAGTTAAGCTAATAGGTGTATCCAATAGTTAATTTAAAAGTTAATATAAAGCTTAGACTATGCCTTATGCACATTAACTCGACTCCCAAGTGCCATATGGAGTTCAATTGTCACATAATTTGCACATTACCTAAGTGATTGTTCTTGGTGCATGGTTTCACTGCAATCAAGGTCAACTTCTCATGCTAAGAGACGGAGTTCATCTAAATTTATTTTAATAGGTTCATCTAAATTTATTGTAATAGTTGTATCACTATTGGAAGAATCTAATAGTTATCCAATATAACCGGGATTAGAGTTGAGGTTAAGCTAATAGTTGTAGAATCATTGCAGTTAATCTAATATTTATGCAATATAAGAGTGATTAGAGTTGAAGTTAAACTAATAATTGTAGAATCATTGGGGTTAAGTTAATAGTTGTATCTAATAGTTAATTTAAAAGTTAATATATTGACAATTGCAATTAAGTAAAAGTCATGATTGGAGTTGAAGTTAAGCTAATAGTTGTATCATCAATGTATTTAAGCTAATAATTGAATAGTTGTATCTAATAATCGAATAGTTGAAGCTGAAGTTTGTTTTGTCCAACTATCACGAATTGTACTTATCAGATGTTAACTAAGCTATTTTTATTTTTTTTGAAATTGTTAATTATGAGTTTAGCTAGATGTCCAACTACGAGATGCGAGAGTTTATCAGGAGTTTGGAGGAGTTTATTAGGAGTTCGACTTTTACATGAATCACATTAGCTAGACTCCTAGATGCCAAATGCAGTTGGACTAAGCCTTAAGTGATTAGAGTTGAAGTTAAGCTAAACGTTGTAGAATCATTGAAGTTAAACTAACAGTGTATCTAATAGTTAAGTTAATAGTGATCCAATAAAAGTGTGATTAGAGTTGAAGTTAAGCTAATAGTTCTAGAATCATTGGAGTTAAGCTACTAATTGTATCTAAGAAGCGACAGAGTTAAGCTCGTAGATGTATCTAATAATCAAATAGTTGATGATTAATTTTAATTTTTACAACTATCACGAAGTGTACCTATCACATGTTAATTAAGCTATTTTTTTTTTGAGATTAATAATTATTAATTTTGAACGACGATAGTCACAACCATAGAATAAATCTAGACAGTACACTTGTCTCATTCTCGTTTAATCTTGGACGACGCACATATAATCAACCTGAACAATACACTTGTCTCATTCTCATCCGTAAATGAAAAAGCATAAATAGTAGTCCACTCCAAAATTCTAATATATATACACCTTCAACATAATCATAATTAATTAAAAATTTATTGGCTAAATTAGTCAATGCCGAAATGGATTGCATCACGAAACTTAATAAAACTCCGTGCTCTTCACCAATATATCTAATCCCTTTGCCACAAATAAATGTATTTTTACATTAAATTAATTTTTCTACTTTTCAAAATTTATTAATTTGAATAGTTTTAAAAATGGGAAATCTAACTTGGAAATTTTTTTATTGTCGGCCAATCTCCTTTTATCGAAGTTTCTATACGTTGCGCGCACGCTAAGGGTGGCCGACTTTCCACACGCTATTTTATCTAAAGTAATCGTATTTTGACACGTATTAACAATTCAATTTTGCAAGATCCGGACACGTCCGCTTGTTTCTCCTACAAGTCACTCTTTTCTGTCCTATTTAATGCCCCCTCCCCCGTTAGTCATCAAAATCGTGTGAAAGGTTTATCGGATTTCGAATTACTCTCTCTGCAATTCCTTTCGAGCTACGCAGAAATCTGTTTTTCTCTGTGTCTTCGCGATTTTTCAATATTTGCGACAATTGAAGGAAAATCGGCAGATCAAGAAGTCAAAATAGATGGCAGTGACTACGCCTCTGTTCACGATTGCAGCTGCAGTTGCGGCCATTGGAGCATTCTGCAGCTTCGAATCTCATCGCCATCCATCAGCAAAAAATTCAACAGATACGAAAATCCTTCATGTAAGTCTGTATCATTATGAATAAAACTCTTCATGCAAGTCTATATTACTTGGGCTTGTGTTGGACCCTTGATCCCTAGGAAGTCATTGACTCATTTATTATGAATCAGGGGTTTCAAAATTTCATTATATAAGAATGTGGAGAAATTACTGTTCACATTCCTGGGTCTAGTTTTTCTAACTATGTTGATTTTGCGATGGCAGAATGAGAGATATGGACGACCGGACGGCGAATTAAATGGAAAAGCAAAGAAGGAGCGGCCGGTAGCAAGGTTTGCCCCCCAGTTTGACGGTCTCCATTGCTATGAGACCCTTGTTAGGCATTGACTGCCACAACGCTGAAAATCGACATAAGCATTATTATTTACTTATTCAATTCAAATTTATTCATTATTTGGACGAATTTTCTATCTTTTGACAATTTTTTATAAAATTGTTGGCCGATTTTATATTTTTTACCTTCCAAAATCGGGAGTCTAATTCTGTTGAAATCCCCTATATTTTTGTCAAAATCGTGCTAATTTTGATTGTACTGAGTAATTCATCTTCATCCAAAACCCCATACAGAATATGCAATCAGATTTACAATTCGTTTTTCTCCAGTTGTTGAGCCTTCGACGGCCTCCCAACAGAAAAGCAAAAGTTTCCCCAATTTCCAAAATCAGAGAGTTTAATTCTGTTGAAATCCCCTATATTTTGGCTAAAATCGTGTTAACTTTCATTTACTGAGTAATTCATCTTCATCCAAAACCCTATACAGAATATGCAATCAGGTTTGCAATTCGTTTTCCCCCAATTGTAGCCTTCGACGGCCTCCATACAGAAAAGCATAAGTTTCCCTAATTTTCAAAATCGAGGAGTCTCATTCTATTGAAATCACCTATATTTTGGTCCATCGTCTTCATTTTGATTGTATTTGAGTAATTCATCTTCATCCAAAGCCCCATACAGAATATGCAATCAGATTTGCAATTCGTTTTCCCCCAATTTTTAAGCCTTCGGCGGCCTCCCAACAGAAAGGCGAGAAACTGACATAAATATTACTATAGTTGTAAGGAGAAAATTCTATTGTTGGGGTCAATATAACTCCAACAGGATCCGACAAGTGATGCACGATTGAAGATCGCAGTGGCAGGTCAAGGGTTGGAGACCTGCGTGATAAATGCCAACAGATCAAGAAATGCTAACACAACAAACATATATATATGCAGAGAAAATTTGAAGAAGAAGGTGATAAAGTGAGCGATTGATTACTTATAAGGGTTACTTCGATTGTTAAATGCCAACAGATCAAGAAATGCCTTTAAGAACTTGCTGTGGAATCTCATGCTAACACAACAAACATATTTATATGCAGAGCAAAATTTGAAGAAGAGGGTGATAAAGTGGCCGATTGATTAGTTATAAGGATTACCTCGATTGTTAAATGCCAACAGATCATGAAATGCCTTTAAGAACTTTCAGTGGAATCTCATGCTAACACAACAAACATATTTATATGCAGAGCAAATTTGAAGAAGAGGGTGATAAAGTGACCGATTGATTAGTTATAAGGGTTACTTCGATTCAGAGGATTATCTTGAGTAGTGCGGATGTGACACCTCTCGAATCCAAGTTGCGGACGTTATTATACCTCTCCTTCGAAAGATCGGGAGGCCAGGAGTTTGATTCGTTTAATTACTTTTGGGTTAGGCTTTGGAATCGGGACCAATTTATCAATCATAATCATGAGGTGAAATCAGAACCAACTTATCATCCATAATAATGGAAAGTACTCCAGTGAGAAGGGAAAATAGAGAAAAAAATACTGAAATTAAAACTTACACTTACAGTTTGGTTTATAAACTTTCTCAAGCATTTCTGTGTTTCCCAAGATCTCTGATATATCAATGGATGGGCCAGGGAGCATGTCCCCTCTACCTGCTGCTTATACATATCCAGTTTTGTTCCTTGAAGAAATAATTAATCGCTGGCATGGGCAAAAACCAGTTTCCATCGATATGGCTAAACATGAAATTTAATCATTTTTAGGATTGCATTAATAATTTCTGGAAATGACATTCTTGGAACAATTACACGTTTTGAGAGATACTAGATTCAAACAAAGTTTAAGAAAGATAAAAACAGTGAGATCAAGAATCAAATAAATCAGACTTGAGAAATCTAACACTCGTATGCTCAGACTTGAGAAATCTAACCCACACATGCTCAAATTTTCAGAAAGATAAAAAGAGTGACACCAAGAATCAAATAAATCAGACTTGAATCTAACCCTCATATGCTCAAATTTTCCGAATTTGTTCTTATGGAACAAGAATATAGAAAATACCTTTTTTCCTGCAAATTATATTTCAATTTATACTTGGAATACGTCCCAAAATATGGTATAAGAACAACATACGTGGACAGTAAATGTCCATTCCAACTGCAAGTTTGCAAAATGCATAAGATTAAATGGTATCATTTGCAAAATGCATAAGATTAAATGGTATCATTTGGTTCCCCTTCCTTTCCCTTGAATCTGATCGAAGTCCACGATTCTAAATAATGAATCCAGAAAGAGTCATGACTAGTTCAGCTCCGAAAGCAGAGGCATGGGATTGGACATGCATTCTACTTTATGTTGGAGAAGAACAGCCACCCATTGAGTAGTAATCTTGAAAGCCTATAACAACTTAATGTCAAATATTATTTAATGTTCAAAACCATTCAATGTTCAGAACCATTCACTGTTCAATGTGTCCTAGAACAACCACCCATTGAGTAGTAATCTTGAAAGGCTATAACAACTCAATGTCAAATACCATTCAATGTTCAAAACCATTCACTGTTCAATGTGTCCTAGAGGATTTTTAAAAAACCTTTTTTAGCACCCCATCTCCTTGATGATGAATCTTTTACTTATATTTTCATGAGAGCATAGTATTTAGTGGGGAGGGGCCAAGCTAAATCTAATCTTGCTTCACTTTGTACCTGCTAGTATTTAGTTTCATTTTTGTTGGGACATACTTAATCATTTTTAAATTTTGATTGTGGCATTATTCAAGCATAGACTTAGAGAACACTATAAAGGATTCAATGTTAGGGTTTCTATCTAGCACAAACATTGTTTTAATATATTCAACTAAGTGAAATTCTATAGGGGTTTATGGGAAATGGGGTGCATCTTCTATCGGCCATTCCATTATGCTAGTGAATATATTAATCAAATCAAATTGATGACACACAAGGAAAAATGGTTTTGGATGACCATTGGGGGGAGGACAAAGAGAAGGAAAGCTACTCCAAACAATGGAAAAAGGTGAATGATAAATAGCAAGACACTTATCTTTGGTTAATTTTATACATAATTACTATCTACTCATGAATTGATCATATTTAATTTATCTTATTTGTTTTGGTTTCATGATTTATTGCAAAACATAAATTGATGTCATTAAAATTTTTATTATGTTCAACACAAAGGCAATGTGTCTATGGGTTGAGTTGTATGAAAAAGGAGAAAATGAAATAGAACAATGACTCAAGAAATAATTTAAATGGTTAAACCATATAAGATCTCCTCATCATTTAAAAGAAAACATGACAATGATTTGTTCCAATAGTTGGTTGGCTAACCAAAAGATCTATCCAAACATAGGGTGGTGAGGAGGATGCACTAAACATAGGGATCAAGTGAAGTGACTCTCTATTAAACTCGTTATGTTAGATATTGATGTTATAATGCACATTTGCATTATAACATGATATTATGTTTTACTTATTTTTTTGTATTTTAAAATGTGCATTTGTTCGCATCATGTATACATATGAAAATCATTCTCACGCAAAAGATGATGATAGTGAACTTGCCACACTTGACCATGGAATGGAGGTTGATTTGACGAACTAGTCATGCCAGCCACTAGATTAAAGCCTAATAGAAGAAAATTTAAGCTATGTCGAAAAGATACAAGAGACCATATAAGGGGACTTCTCTTCAATGTATATTTTAGAACAACAATGGTAACATGCCAAGTTAGGAAAAAAATTAGATTGATTGCAACAAAGAGAAATATATACACATATTTTATTTCAAAATTTAAGTTAACATGAATGTGTCATTTTATTATAGTGTATAGTTTCTACTATTTTTATTATGTATTCAACTCTAATATGTTTATTATGGATTCCTCTTACTTAAAAAATTAGAAGGTAATTTAACTAACTTTAAAAAGTAAAAAAATAATATGAGGTGAAAATAATTTAAATGCTAAACTAATTCAAATTCAAATTTTGGTAAAGTTAGAGGATACAAATATATTTTGTGGTGATTCTCAAAGATGTTTAATGGGTATATTTAGTAATTATTAATTATTTTAAAATTTCAATAATACAATATATTTAGATCATCTTGAAAATAAAATAAAATTGTTTTGGAACTTCAAACACTTTAAAATGTGAAATAACTTGTATGGCAAACTGTCACTTTAGTTGAAATTATTTTTTTAACCTCTTGATAATTAACATAAAAATTTATAATTTTTTCATGATGAAATAAAAGCTTTGATTTAATAAGAAAATAATAATAAATTATGCAATTTTAATTGAATAATTTAATTGAGTGTATAAACATCTTTAATCAACATATTGTATCTTATTGGACAACAAAGAATTCAACTTGAAAAAGAGTTAAAAATTATATGGCAATAAATGATCATTAGCTTTTCAATGGCAATCCAAATTAAATGATTTTGTATAAGTAGAATTAACTATTATATGGATTTTTTTGCAAGTGCAATATTACATTAAATGATTGATACATCTTAAATTTAATTTAACATAAAAATGAAAACATCGTCAATAGTGGAAAACATTATTATATTAGTCATTATCATACTCATAATTATCATTTTATAAATCAAACAAGATCAATCAACCATTGAATCATATATGTGCCAATAATTTAAAAAATGTGAAATATGAAAACAATTATATATATGAAATGAAAAGGCATGGCATACATGAATGATAAAATCAAAATTAATATAAATATAGTGTACATGTAAATAACCAATATACATCTTGCATGCATATCATTATTATGAGGTTGATATTTGGTGCATCCCTATAGGGGAACTCTAATTCACCCCTCTTGGGTATCATTTGATGCCACATGTGCATACACACATGCATACATACATGATTTACAGAATGGTGGTTAAATGATAATCGAATCATAAGACCTAAAAAAAATAGTTATGAAGAAAAGAGGAACGAATATCTCCCCTCCAACATGCTATGGAATATATCCCATATATATATATAGTAAACTACCTAATCAATCTATCTAGTCATTGAATAAGGTTATCTACATAAATACATCAAGGGTAACTAATGCATTTCCCATTACTAATGTGATGATCTAGTGTAGTAACAATAATGCACAAGAAACTAAAATCATCGGCTCTAAGATAGTATAAGAAAAAACTTTGATACCTAGTAACATGAAATCCATTATAGAAAATAATGTCTAGAATAACATATATATGGACATATGATAGTTGGATCTCCCCTACAACACTAGGTAGCACGTTCGGGAAATGGGGAAAATCTTCTCCCCTCCTAGAAAGGTTGGTGTTCAAATAAATAGCCTCATTTGTCAATTGATATAAAAAATTGGGACTAACCCTAAATTCTTATCTACCATGATCATAATGAAAAATAAGCTAACGAAATAACTTAGTGTTCCCCTTCAAGGATTTATCCTCCTCAAGAAACTTAAGGAGGCCAACCTCCCTCAAAAGAAGGTAAATCTTTGAAGTAATGAGACAAGAAAACAAACCCCTCCCTTTCTTTGGCCTCCTATCTATGCAGGAAGTTATACATATTAACCTATTGTCACTATCATCATCCTTGATTCACATGAAAACATCCTTAGAACAATATAGATACAAGATATACAATCTCTAGTAAATTATCATTTGAGTAATGATTCATTCGATATTGAATTTCAAATTTGGTGCATTAAAATGTGTAAAACACTCCAATGTGCATATTTTAATTCAACACACCATCTTTGATGCAACCTTTTTTAGGACATCATCTACAACACTATACACTTATGCATGGGTATCAATGCACTCTTATGAATAAATTCATCATAAAGTGTGATTTATAGAACACATTGGTGAGTCATGAGAGTGAGGTACATGTCCATATGTGATGCACTAAGGATATCTAATAGAACCATATATGGTGCACTGAGTCATCCGTAAATGCTCCAATTAATTGAAAAAAAAGTACTGAATGCATTGGTGCATCTAGTCATTGATTTTGATGTGCATGGGATAATACACCACTTAACAAGGATAATCATCCTCATTAGTGCATTGCGCACAATAAGCACAAAAGAAATGATAGTTAGTGTGTCAAAGTGAAAGAGTAACATCGATGAAGGTGTATTGAGTCATCCACACATGTACTGCAATCAAAAGGCGTAGCTGTTTTGATTTTGGTGGTGTGTTAAATAATTTGAAGCATTGCATATTGTAGGCACATACCAATTTGTCAAGTCAGTGCATGACCAATATGAGAGGGTAGCATCGTTGAAGTTATGTTGATTCATCCACCCATGCACCACCATTACAAGGCATATATGCCTATTTTACATGATGTGTGTGCATGGATATTATATCCCAATAACAATGCTCCATAACATCCCTTAGTGCACTAAATAAAACAATAAATATGCATGTTAACCATATTCAAATAATCGATGTGTGCCCTATAAGTGCACCACCATGTGATATGCAAATGTACAAAGGGCAGCACCAATATTTTTTTTTCAAAAGAACGAAAAAATGGGAATTTGCAAACTAAATTGGAAAACAAAAATAAAAATGTAAATGAAGATAGAGCAAATAACTAACATAATCTTGTCTCCATTATGGAGGCATGGTTGCCACAAAAATCCTAAATTATATTTTGAGGGGTGTTTGAAAAACTAAAAAATGAAATGGAATCATTTTTGGATGAAGATTGTCAATGAAAACCAACAATTTGGAAGTAATTGTCAATGGGGCCCAATGCTTGAAGCTTGGCAATATGGTGGATAGTAAGTTTTTTATTTAACCCTACCACAATGTGCCTTGTATATCGATCATCAATGCTTGACTTATTTTAGGCATACCAAATAAAAACCTTCACTCTAACCTCCACATGCTTGACTTTACTAGAAACCTTTTCTAAAAGTATAATCAAGAGAAGTGCTTCCACAAAAACCTTGGCAAACATATGTTTTCCTTATAATGATACATGTTGATGTATTTGTAACTTCAAAATGTATTCACTTGTATATCTTATGTATTGTACCCCGATGTTCCTATTGGGAAGTGTCAGTATTATAATTGAGTCATGTCATACCTCAATGTTCCTATCGGGAGAATCAGTAATGTAAACAAGTCATGTAAAGTCATAGAGGGTAACCATCCTTATTGATCAAGGGTTAAAGTCCCCAGAGTTGTGGGGCACTAGGGTTGTTAGATTCTCCTAGAGAAGTCGGCCCTGGTGAGTTAATGGCAAGTTGAAAATTAGTATAAATAGAGAGTGAATCTCTCTATTTATCACACAGTCACTCAC
>LPNX010887289.1:84411-190253 GCA_001517045.1 Pseudotsuga menziesii | reverse complement strand
GTCAAACTAATATATATATATAATCTTGTACTTTTAAAATAAATTAAATTCATGAATGATATTTATATGAAAAAATTATGTTAGTTATGCATATAAATTAAGTTCATTTTTGTTTAATTTTATTTACAAGTTCAAGACAAATAAATGCTAAAAGACAATAATTTTTTTTGGAATTTACAATGAATCTTAGTCACATCATTGTAGAGTTATTTTATTAATTTTATTTATAGTCAATTTAGAAAAGTAACTCAACTATGGTTATTTATATTGTGCATAAAAAGTAGTGTAGGAGGTGAGTTGTCATATATACCTACCCATAAAACCCCTAACTCATAATATTTTAATATATCTTATATTTTTGTAGTACATCTCTTAGGAGGCCCATTTTTTACCTCAAATTCTGTCTAATGGTTGTAGTGCACGAGTGAGAGAGAAGGCGCTGGGATAAGAGAGAGAACAACTATTGGAGATCATCTTACTATCTTTGGCTTTTACTGTTTCCATTGGTGCTTATTCTATCTCTGAGGAAGTTGCAGGGTTTTCTCTTTTATGGTTTCCCCGAGGAAAATGTTTGTGTCTATTGTCTCATGTTTGATTGTTGTGCATGTTAATTAAGATAATACTATCTAACATGATAAAAATCTAACATGGTATCCGAGCTAACCTGAGAAGAAGACACTATGCAGCTGCGGAAGCTAAGGCTTCTTACTTTTTGTGTCTCTCTCCACAATCCATCAGCAAAAGGAGGCTAGGATGAACCTCCATTGAAGGGCGCATCTTTCTGTCAAAGCAGAATATGGTTATGAGCACTTTCAGTTTTTGACCTACCATTGCATCAAAAAATTAGGGATTTTCACTGAAGTGGAATTTTTGAGTGAGCTCAGGCTAGGATTACTCTCCTCCTCAAAATCAAAGTTTAGAGACAAAAATCGAGGTTTTTGGTTGGGTAGAACTTCGAGAAAGTCAAACTCTAATATGCCCTGGAACCAGAAAACCGGAACTGTAGAATATCAGCTCCATATCTAGTTTTCAGCTTCTCAAATTGGTAAGATCTAAATATTTTGTATTTCCATTTGAGGTTCTCAGTTAAGATGTCTCATCACACCAATCTTGATGAAAAGCTTGAGGGAGCTGGTAGCTTCCGAGCTTGGAAGTATAGGATCTCCTTGGTCCTGGAAGAAAATGAGTTGGACTCTTACATTAGTGAAGAGGTTCTAGTTCTAGAGGGAGATGAGGCCAAGGCATTACACAAAAAGAAATTAAGGCTTTTCACTGAAGAGGAATTTTTGAGTGATCCCAGGCTAGGATTACTCTCCTCCTCAAAATCAAAGTTTAGAGACAAAAATCGAGGTTTTTGGTTGGGTAGAACTCCGGGAAAGTAAAACCCTGATCTGCCCTAGAACTAGAAAACCAAAACTGCAGAAGATCAGCTCCAGATCTAGTTTTCAGCTTCTCAAATTGGTAAGATCTAAATCTTTTGTATTTCCATTTTAGGTTCTCAGTTAAGATTTCTCATCACACCAATCTTGATGAAAAACTTGAGGGAGTCGATAACTTCCGAGCTTGGAAGTATAGGATCTCCCTGGTCCTGGAAGAAAATGAGTTGGACTCTTACATTAATAAAGATGTTCCAGTTCCAGAGGGAGATGAGACTAAGGCATTACACAAAAATAAATTGGTCATGGCTAAGAGGATTATTGCTGATTCAATCAAGGATCACCTCATACCACAGGTGTCCTCCCTAAAGACACCTAAAGCAATGTTTGATGCCCTGACCAAGCTGTTTGAAGGAAAGAACATAAATCGAAAGATGACTTTGAGGAACCAGTTGAAGAATGTGAAGATCCAAAATGCGGAGACCATACAGTGATACTTTACAAGGGTCTCCCAGATCAAAGAACAACTTGAAGCAGTGGATGAAGAAGTAGAGAATGCAGAAATTGTGATGACCACCTTGAATGGTCTCCCAAGGGCATGGGACTCTTTCATTCAAGGGATCTGTGCTAGAAAGAAGCTAGTCAATTTTAGCAGGATATGGGAAGAATGCTCATAAGAAGAAGCTCGAATAATAGCCCGAGAAGAAAAGATGGGAAGTGAAGATCAAGCTCTCACAGTACAATCCAAGAAAAGAAGAATAGACTATCACAAAGGTAAGCACTCCCACTATAAATATAACCCTAGAATATCTAACACAAATTAACCTAAATTCATATGCTATACATGTGATGAAAGAGGACACTTTGCCAGATATTGTCCTAGAAACAAAAATGGCTCTCACAAGAAGAAGGGAAACAAGAGAAGACATCATGCTCATGCTATAGAGGATGATGAACCTTCCAAGAAGAGAGTCAAACAAGAAAGTGAAGATTCTTCAAGTGATGAAGAGTATGTTTTGATTTCTTCCCTCATGGGAACTGTTACACATGGGAGCAAGAATTTGCTTATCGATAGTGGGGCTTCCAAGAATATGACGAGATTCAAAGAATCATTTGTGAAATTATCAGAACATGAGTCACCCCATAAGGTGAAACTTGGGGATGACTACCAATATCCAATAAAAGGTAGTGGTGAATCCTCCTACAAGTTAGACTCTGGAAAGTCTATGAAGATGAAGGATGTCTTGTTTGTACCAGGACTAAAGAAGAACATCCTCTCCATCTCTGCATTGGATGAAAAAGTTATGAGGGTTGCATTTGTAGATGGCCAAGTTCTCATGTGGCCAAAGGGAAAGACTATAGATGACGCAGTAGTGATTGGAGAGCAAGAGGGAGGACTATACAAATTGAAGGGCCAACCAGAACAAGCTTTGGTCCATGACTCAGTAGAGCCAAATGAACTTTGGCACAGAAGGCTTGCACATGTGCACTATAGGGCACTACCACTTGTAAGAAAAGTTGTTGAAGGTCTTCCAGAAATACAGGCAAAACATGAAGGTGTATGCAAATGATGTGCGAAAGGAAAGAACACAAAGAAGACATTTCCAAGTAGTGAGAGCAAGGCAAAATGAATCTTTGAAATCATCCACTCCGATTTATGCGGTCCAATGTCATCCAGTTCTCTAAGCAGGTATGTATATTATGTTTCTTTCATTAATGATTTTTCTAGGAAGACGTGGATATACTTTATGAAAAACAAAGATAAAGTATTCAGTAAGTTCAAGGAATTCAAAGTCTTGATCGAGAACCACACAGAAAGAAAATCAAGACCTTTCGATCAGACAATGGCGGAGAATTCACATCAAATGAATTCAAGGAATTATGCAGAGATTCGAGGATTAAGAGGGAGTTGACCACTCCATATAATCCACAACAAAATGGAGTTGAAGAAAGGAAGAATCGAACGATCATGGAAGCAGCAAAGGAAATGCTTCATGATCAAGATCTTCCTATGAATCTATGGGCAGAAGCTTCCAGGACAACTGTGTATATGTTATCAACCAAAATGACACTTCTCCGTCCGAGTGTCGACATTCCTTATGTTGGTACCCAAAATGACAAATTTGGATTGAAGTGGACAAAGCACTATAGATGGGCATGACCTTTGATGCATTATCCTGAAACCAGCCTTATATATTTTTATTATGAGTTTTGGGTTGCATACACGACTATATGCATTGCAACTTGCATGTCATACGCGAGTATTTGCATTGCAACCCGCGTATACTTGAATACGTGAGTTCCCTTTGAGCAACACACGTATCATATGCGAGTTGCCTATATTAATATCCATGCATACTTTAATTCAATATTAAAAAATATAAATCGATATTAGATGAGATTATTTGGGTCCTAATCCATAACTATCCCAACCATCTGAACCATCCCAACCTTCGAAACCACTATATTTCCCAAAGTATAAATAAAGGCCTTGGGGTGGGGGCTAATCAATCAATTTTGGAGAGCAAAGTTATAACGACAGTATATATTCAGAATCTTGGAGCAGTAGAACTCAAATTCCTTTGGTTGTAGAGGAGTCCTTGTGTCAAAAGCTGGGTTGTATTTTTATCTTATTCATCGTTTGTTAATAAAGAGAATTCTTCTTCCAATCTTGTATTGTGTCTATTTCATGTATATTGGTTTAATGAATATGTTTGATTATATTATCTATAATATTTTCATCTAACCTATGATATATATATGCATGAGACATTACTTGAAGGATTTACTCTTTGCAGGTGGAGAGGTGCATCCCTAGAAGCTTTGGAAAGAAGTGGAGGGAGAGAAGATCAAGCTTGGATCAACCGTCGTTAATCGGGTAAGTCAAGATTTTCTTCTTATTCTCTTTCCATTCTCTGTAAAAAGTTGATTGTCTGCAAGTTAGTAGTAAGTTGGTAACCCCAGACCCTAGGTTACAAGGGTGCAATATCCTGAACAATAGAACTGGCGACTCTGTTGGGGAGTCCAGCCTGCTGTGGGTTCATCGTGTAGGTGCTTTACCAGTCTTTGCTCTGATTCTGAGTGTGGTCTTTTTATCTTGCCTTTGACTTGCAGTATAGTGTGTCCAGAGACCTTTACTTTTTTTTCTTTGAAATTATTTTTGTTGTATACGCGGGTTGCCGTTATACACAGTAGCGTATAGCAACTTGTATATGCGGGTTTCTCTATAAGACAGTCGCGTATGGTACGCAGGTTTGTCTATAAGACAGTCGCATATATCTTGTGGCAGCTTAAAATTTTTGGCAGGGTTTGCTTATCCCCGTCTTGGTTGATTTTTTTCTGCTTAGGGGTCTTTTGTTGGTTGGCATAAATCTGTAAGTCTAAAGTCCTGTATGCCATACTTTTTGCTTGTTGTTAAGCCTTTGAGTTTTCTTTGTTTGAATCTTCTTTCATCTAGTGGTTTGAAGTTGGCCCTCTTGCTTGGTCTATGAGTCTGGTGTTGTGTGTCTGAGTCAGTGATAAGGGCTTTAGATACCTTATACTCTATGCTGTTGTGTGTAGTATCAATTTGCCACCTCTTCTTTAGAAAATCTAGTGGATTTTATTCATTAGTTTTTTCAAGTCAGGTTTTTCACCAAGTTTTCTTCCTGTTTGGTTGAAGTTGGTTATTGTGGGTCCTCTATACTTCATTTTTATTTTTATATTTTGTGATTATTCAAAATCGCTCAAAATTTTTCATTTAGGTGCATTATAGTTTTTGAAGAATTTGAAAAAGTGAAGAAAAACATCTTATGCTTTTGCATTTAGTTGCACTTAGTAGTTTTCCTTTCAATATTTTCAAATAAAATTTAAAAAATTATAAAAAGAAGTCTTAGTTTTTTTGACACTTAGTTTCAATTTCATTAGTTTACATTAAGAAAAAAGAAAAACAAAACAAAAGAAATTTGGTTTAGAGTAGTTGCAATTTGCTTTGGAATTTGCTTCATAATGTTGATTTTTTGAGCAACATCGAGAGCCGTTTTCTTCGGAGAATGGGACCACCTGGTCCAGGACCACGGTGAAGACTCAACCCACTGTTGAGTGACCATTCTGTTGAATGGTAGATATCTAGTATGGGACCATGATACAAACCCATATTTTCCCTGGGTAGACTCAACCTTGTGTTGAGTAGACACTTGGTCTTGGACCATGATGTAGACCAGTTTGGGACTGGTAGACTCAGCTTAGTTCTGAGTATCCATTCTCTAGGAGAATGAAGACACTGTAAGCCCTACACTGGGTCTGGGCATGTGTGTGGCACTTTGACCCTTGATCTATGGGCTTGGTGTGCTTCTCCAAGGATTAGCTACCTTTGGTTAAGTTACCCTAGTATCAGATCTAGGTGTCACATAGTGTGTGAGATAAAAACATTAATAACTCTTTTGGTTTATGATGATGTACTTTTGAAATAAAAAAGTACCACAGGTAATGACCACATGGACACTTGGTAAAAGGAAAAAGTCAAAAGTCAAAGAAAAATAAATAAAAGTACATTTTTGGTAAAAGTGAAAGTGAAATTAGGAAAAGAATAAAAATATTATTATTTTTATCTTTCCTAATCTTGTCCACCTAAAAGGACCACAGGTGGAAAACAAAATTAAAGGAGGACTTCTTATAAAAGTCAAAGGAAAAATAAAAGTACATTTTTGGTAAAAGTGAAAGTGAAATTAGGAAAAGAATAAAAATATTATTATTTTTATTTTTCTTAATTAAAGAAAGACTTCTTATAAAAGTTAAAGGAAAAAAATAAAAGTACATTTTTGGTAAAAGTGAAAGTGAAATTAGGAAAAGAATAAAAATATTTTTATTTTTATTTTTCATAATCTTGTCCACTTACAGGTGAACAAAGGCTATAAAAGAAGATCAAGCCTTCTCATTTGTTACACACACTTTTTCTCTCACAGGTGAATAAGACTATCTTATGTTCAAACCCTCAGCTAGGGTTTTATCCGCAAAGTCCATCTTCAGCATTTTTGTACAGCTATATTCAGCATTCCATTTTTTGGGCAGTTTTCAACAGTCTGATATTTTCGGGCAGTTTTCAGCTGTCTAATATTTTTGGGCAGTTTTCAGATAGTCTGATATTTTTGGGCAGTTTTCAGTAGTCTGATATTTTCAGGCAGTTTTCAGTAGTCTGATATTTTCGGGCAGGAGAGAGAAAATCTCAGTTTTTCTGAGAAAGCCCTAAATTGGTAATTTTCTGTAATTCTGGAAATTGTGGGTAAAATTATCAATCTGATTTTTACTAATGAATTTTACAGTTACTGTGGTCAAAATCCATATCTGGATTTGAGGAACTTTTTAAGGAATTTCTTAAGCCATCTTATTTACGAGATGAGCTATTAATGCTTTTGGGGTTTTTGTCCTTTGAAGGTTTCCCCAGTGAAAAATATTGTGTCCATGTGTGCTGATGTGATGAATGTGTTTTTACTGCACTGCTGATCTATTTATGTTTATTTGCAAATTTTTAAAGTTTATGCTAATGCTGAAAATTCAACATGGTATTAGAGCTTAGCATGTGAAAACACAGTAAAGGGATACTGCTGTTTTTTCTTACTAGATCTTGGAATAAGATTTGCAGATCTAACATTTGGATAAGTGACAGAGATGGCTATCGTTGGTTTCAAACCGGAAGAGAAGCTCTCTGATTCAACAAACTTCAATTCCTGGAAGGACAGGTTGACAGCCATCTTAATGAGAATGACTTGGATGACATTGTTCTGAATGTCACAGAAGAGCCAACTACAAATGATGGTAGGCTTGCCTACAAGAGGAAGCAAGGTAAGGATGGAAGAGTTATTTATGATTCTATCAAAGAATAATTGATGCCTAACATCACATCCTTGAAGACTGCTAAAGAATGCTATGATACATTGGTAAACTTCTATGAAAAGAAGGCTCCCAGTCAAAAGAGAGTATTGAAGAAGAGGCTATGAACTTTGAAGCTGAACAAAGATGAAAGTGTTGGTTCCTTCTTCACCAAGATCAAACAGGTAAGAGATCAACTCCTTGCTATTGGTATTACTTTTGATGATGATGATCTTGTACAAACAGTGGTTGATGGTCTCTCAAGCTCTTGGGAAACCTTCATGGCATCCGTATGTGGACAAGAAAAACAACCAACCTTTGAAAGGATTTGGCATGATTGCATACAAGAAGAAGCAAGGAACACTGACAAGGTAATCAAGCAGGATAACCTTGCACTTTCAGCAAAGGCCAAGAAGTTCAAGAAGCCTTTCCCTCCGCAAAAAAAGGGTAAGAAACCTCAGGGTAAGTTTTCTGACATGTGCAAGATTGAATGTTATACTTGTCACAAGTTTGGACATTGCAGGCAGAACAAGAAGAAACCCAAGAGAAGGTTTCAAGCATCTACTACAGAAGTAGACTCAAAAAGAAGAAGAAGAAAACCAAGGCTAATAAAACTGATGAGCCTAGAAGAGAGTACTATTTGATTTATGCTCTAACTGGTTCTTTCTCAGCTTGCTCCACTTCTTGGTTGGTGGACAGTGGTTCCTCCAGGAACATGACAGGTAACCGTGGTACCCTTACCAGTTACAGAAAGAAGAAGTTCACCACTCAAGTGGAACTTGGAGATGACTCCACTTACAAGATTGAAGGAGTTGGCTCAACTTCAGTTCAACTTGACTCAGGCATGGTTCTTCATATTGATGATATTTTTTATGTTCCTGGGTTAAAGAAGAATATTTTTGTTGCTGGTTTAGAAGACAAGGGCCACAAAGTCCTCTTTATGGACAAAAAGGTATTTTTATGGGCAAAAGACACAGATCTAGACTCAACAGTTCAGATTGGGGTTTGAGAGGGAGATCTCTACAAGGATTCAAAAGTTTCCACTCATGCTTTGGTACATCACTCAGTTGATCCCTGTGAAATTTTGCATAGAAGGTTTGGACACCTTCACTACATAGCTCTCCCAGGATTGCAGAAGATGGTTAGAGGTATGCCAGAAGTTTCTTTAAAGCATGAAGGAATTTGCAAAGGATGTGCTCTAGGTAAGAACACTAAGAAATCATTTCCCAGAAGCAAGAGTAGATCTAAAGGGATTTTGGATTTGATTCATTTTGACATTTGTGGGCCCATGTCTTCACCCTCCTTGAGTGGGTGTTTATATTATGTCTTGTTTATTGATGACTACTCTCGGAAGTCTTGGATTTACTTCCTCAAGGCCAAGAGTGAAACCTTTGACAAGTTCAAAGAGTTCAAGGCACCGATTGAAAATTAGATTAGCAAGCACATTTGTATTTTGAGATTAGATAACGGAGGTGAGTATGAATCTAATGAGTTTGATGATTTTTGTCGAGAAGCAAGAATCAAGAAAGAGCTGACAATGCCTTACAACCCCCAACAAAATGGGGTTGCAGAAAGGAAGAATAGAACGATCTGTGAGGCTGCTAAAGCCATGATCACTGATCTAGATCTTCCTTTGTCTTTATGGGTTGAAGCTACCGGAACTGCAGTGTACATCCAGAACATAAGCTCTCATGCTATCTTGGGTGAGAAGTCTCCAGAAGAAGTCTTCACCAAGAAGAAACCTGCAGTTGATCACATGAGGATATTTGGCACTCCTATGTATGTTCATGTGCCAAAAGAAAAGAGGGCCAAGCTAGAGCCTTCTGGTAAGAAAGAATTATTTGTTGCGTATAGTGATTTCTTGAAGGCTTATCGAGTATATATACCTAGACAGAGGTACATTGAGGTCAGCAAAGATGTGATCTTCCATGAGGAAGCAGTGTTTCATAAAAAACTAGAGCTTTCACCGGAAGATCCAGTTGCTCCACTTGAGTTTCCAGATTCAGAAATTCAGAGGGAGGAAGAGTTTGATGATAAAACTCCAGATGTTCTTGAGAACATTGAAAGTCCACTAGAAGAACTACTTGAAGTTCCTCCTTCCAAAAGGAGGCCTTCTTGGTATCGAGAAACGATACAAGAAGCCGAGAAGCATAAAGCTCCTCCAAGGAATTTCAGAGAAAGCATAAGACCACAGAAGTACTCCAGTATTATGAGTCAGCTTATCAGTTTAGAACCTTCATCGTACGAAGAAGCATTAAGTAAACAGGTATGGTTTGATGCCATGATTGAAGAGTATAAGTCAATCATGAAGAATGATGTCAATCATGTGGACTCTACTCTATATAGACATCTCATTGGTTCCCTGATGTATCTCATGCATACGAGACCATACATCTGATACATAGTGAATGCACTGAATCAATTCATGTCAGATCCAAAGCACATACACTTGGAAGCCTCCAAACATGTACTCAGATATGTGCGAGGGACTATCACTTATGGGCTCAGGTATACTTCCAACAGTGGAGTACTCTTATCTAGATATTCAGATTCATATTGGGTTGGCAGTGTAGTTGACCAGAAAAGTACCTCTGGTTATTGCTTCAGTATGGGATCAACAATGATCTCTTGGTCCAGCAAGAAGCAAGGTTCCATAGCTCAGAGTATAGCTGAGGCAGAGTATATTGCTGGAAGCGATGCCTGCAAGGAAGCAGTTTGGCTCAGAAAGTTGTTATATGATCTGTTCGAGGGAAAGCTTGACTCAACAATCATCCATTGTGATAATTAGAGTTGCATAAAGATTTCAGAGAATCCAATGTTTCATGATAGATCGAAACACATTGAAATGAGGTATCATTTCAACAGAGACCTAGTGCAGAGAGGTGCTCTAAAGTTGCAGTACATTCGCACAGATGAACAGATTGAAAATATCTTGACCAAGCCTATGACAACATAAAAGTTAGTGTATTTTTGTGACAAGATTGGTATGGCAGAGAATGCCTCTCTCGCTGAGAGGGAGTGTTGATTTTCTGAGCAACATCGAGAGCCCTTCTCTTCGAAGAATGGGACCACCTGGTCGGAGACCACGGTGAAGAATCAACCCAGTGTTGAGTGACCATTCTGTTGAATGGTAGATATCTGGTCCGAGAGCATGATATAAACCTAGATCTGCCCTGGGTAGACTCAACCTTGTGTTGAGTAGACATCTGGTCCGAGACCACGATGTAGACTAGTCTGGGACTGGTAGACTCAGCTTAGTTTTGAGTAGCCATTCTATGGGAGGATGAAGACACTGTAAACCCTAGACTGGGTTTGGGCATGTGTGTGGTACTTTGACCCTTGATCTATGGGCTTGGTGTGCTTCTCCAAGGATTAGCTACCCTTGGTTAAGTTACCTTAGTACTAGATCTAGGTGTCACACAATGTGTGAGATAAAAGCATTAATAACTCTCTTGGTTTATGATGATGTACTTTTGAAATAAAAAAGTACCACAGGTAATGACCAAAGGGACACTTGGTAAAAGGCCAAAGTCAAAAGTCAAAGAAAAATAAATAAAAGTACATTTTTGGTTAAAGTGAAAGTGAAATTAGGAAAAGAATAAAAATATTATTATTTTTATCTTTCCTAATCTTGTCCACCTAAAAGGACCACAGGTGAAAAACAAAATTAAAGAAGGACTTCTTATAAAAGTCAGAGGAAAAAATAAAAGTACCTTTTTAGTAAAAGTGAAAGTGAAATTAGGAAAAGAATAAAAGTATTATTATTTTTATTTTTCCTAATTAAAGAAGGACTTCTTATAAAAGTCAAAGGAAAAAAAAGTACATTTTTGGTAAAAGTGAAAGTGAAATTAGGAAAAGAATAAAAATATTATTATTATTATTTTTCCTAATCTTGTCCACTTTCAGGTGAACAAAGGCTATAAAAGAAGATCAATCCTTCTCATTTGCTACACACACTTTTTCTCTCACGGGTGAAGAAGACTATCTTATATTCAAACCCTCAGCTAGGGTTTTATCAGCAAAGTCCATCTTCAGCATTTTTGCACAGCTATATTCATCATTCCATTTTTTGGGCAGTTTTCAACAGTCTGATATTTTCGGGTGGTAGAGAGAAAATCTCAGTTTTTCTGAGAAAGCCCTAAATTGGTAATTTTCTGTAAATCTAGAAATTGTGGGTAAAATTATCAGTCTGATTTTTACTGATGAATTTTACAGTCACTGTGGTCAAAATCTAGATTTGGATTTGAGGAACTTTTTGAAGAATTTCTTAAGCCATCTCATTTACGAGATGAGCTATTAATGCTTTTGGGCTTTTTTTCCTTTGAAGGTTTCCCCAGGGAAAAATATTGTGTCCATGTGTGTTGATGTGATGAATGTGTTTTTACTGCACTGTTGATCTATTTATGTTTCTCTACAATTTTTTAAAGTTTATGCTAATGCTGAAAAGTCAACACATACATCATTTTTATTTTTCTTATCGAGTCCATAATATCACAGTCTTTCATGCCATTTACCTTCTGAATAAGAACAACCCTTAAAATGAACGATATAATTTAAAATTTATTAGTAAGTTTTATTTTATAGGGTCATACACCAACTAGCTTAAGCTAGACTTGTGGAATAGGAAGTTTAAACTCTCCACAAGTGTTTGAATTCAGACGTAGTTGGCCAATCAATAAGTAAACCCTTTTCTATGTTGATTGTATCTGGGAAGCTCCTCTCAAACGAGAGTTAAGCACGAGGCCTTGTGGAGGCTTGGACTGAGGAGATAACCCTCTAATTCCTTGTCAAAGTGTAGACCAAGGTTTTTGTGCATATGGGGATTCTGACATAGACAGAGTTTCAAGCTTTGCTACCCTGCCCATGGATACGAACCAGGCTTGCGACTGTCCCCCTAGACTCTCAATATGGTTGATGTATCTTTTAGTCTGTTTGACATCTAGGGTTCATACATAGGTACACCAAAAGGCTATTTCTGGTTGACCTTGGACGGGCTTGGAAGGTAACCCTTGTAGAAAGTGTGGGAGGGAGGTGGGTGATTCCTTCGCTTGTGCCTAAGAACATCTTCAAGGACGCCAAGTAACTGTCTCTCAAATTTCTTTTGGAAGGCATATCTTATACCGCTTGTGTTTTTTGTGACTTTAGGAAATTTTGTAGTGATTGCTCTATGGTTTGTTTGTGTTTAGATGAACTTAGGGTGTGAAGAGTCAAATTTTCAATCATGGAGGACCTACAACTCAAAAGGTCAAGGAGGTTGCAAAACCTTCCTCTACTTGTTACAGTGGAACCTCCACCACCCCCTCAAAGGCGGAGATTAGACATAAACGGTTCTTTAGAACCGGTAGGAATTAGTGAAGTTCTGGGTGAACTAGAACTTAGGACAAACCAGGTTGATATAACCACAGTAGAGATAGAAGATTTGCAAGCTGACGAGTTTGTGAGAAACTTTAATTCACCTCTTACTAACCTAAACGATCCAGTGATCGTCCAAGTTCATCCTTTCAATTCACCTATGATTGGTGTTCCCATGGGCAGACTAATGTCTAGTGCAAGAGAAATTCCTTCTACCTCTACGTCAGCTGCTCCGGTTGAAGGAGTGCCACCTCCCCTAATTGGTGCCCCTAGAACAAATATACCTACTACTCCTTTAACTCCAGCTAGTCGGGTGGTTCCGCCACCGACTTCCACAAATGTAGTAGCCACTTCTGGTGGGGTGGTCACTGGGATCCCTAGTGTACCTTCTGCTTCAACTTTTTTTGCACACATTGCTCAGAGTGGTCTTGTTGGATCCTCTTCATTTGTCCAAGTTTTTCCTTGGAATGGGGGGCACATTCCCCCATCCGCTCCATATGTAGGTCCAACACCTGCATATGTAGGGGTGCAGTTCGAAAACACTAACCCTTATGGTTAAGGTTTCCAAACGCCAGTTTCGGCTCTGTTAAGTCATGAATTTGTTTCCTTTAATTTTATATTTTGATTGTGATTTTATCTTTAGTTTGCTCATATGCTTAAATTTTTTCATTTGCTTACTTTAGGAATTTTTGGTTTTAATAGAAATTTCGATTTTTTGCTTTTATTTGTTTTATTAAGTTTGTTTTCTTAGCTGTTGAAGGGTTCTTAAAGTCATATTATTGAATGATGTGGTCACAAATAGCATTTGAGTATAGCTCACAGTTCAAACAGCTTTTAAAACTGCATTCAAAATGACAAAACCAAGTGAATGCCAGCTTTACTATGTCAACCGTGACACTCTTTTTTCTTATCACAAAGCCAGTTGAAAATTTTTGCAGCGGATGATGGCATTTTATGTAACTTCCCACTATAAAAATTCTCCAAGTAATTTGTAGTTAATGTCAGATGCTCCTGCACATCACCTTTTTTGTGCTTCTTGGCCCTGTGGATGAGACAGAAAACCATCTACCAGACATACTGTGTGTTATTCAGGTTTGCTTAGAGGGACAAATATCAAAGGATTCAGTGTTAAAAAGTCTGAGTGATGGGTACCAACCTTCTGGAGATTAAATTCCATGGAATATTTCAGAACAGTTCCAGGATACGAATTTCCAAGTCTTTCAGGGGCTCGAATTTCTGGGTATGGATCAATTGCTGTGGATCTGCTCACAAGGTATTACGAAGGATAGTTGACAGATCTTAGTGAAGTAGATGCTGAAGAGGAAGAGAAAAAGGAACGTGGAAAGGTCACAGAAGCTACAGAAAATGTTTCTTTACAAGAAGAACAAATCAAGCCCCATTCTGATCTTCCACCTTTGCTTGTTGGCCTTCATGAGCGACATCCTGAGAAGCTGCATTATATTGGGGTTTCGTTTGAGCTTACTCAGCCTCTTTATAATTTCTGGAGAAAGCACCATATGGTTCCTTTTTACATTAGTCAGATCCCGAGTGCCATAAGCTGAAATACAGCGAGAAAATAGCACCAGAATTATTCTTGTAGCGCTGGAGCAAAAAATTAACAAAGGCGCGCTACCGGAAAATCGTTTTTTGCCAGAATGGTAATTTTTCAGTCCGTTTTTTTTGGGATTTCGCTGGGGAAATGTTAAATAAATCATTGGTCACATTTGATATATGTTTTGCCAAGTTTTTTTTTATGTAAACAGGCGTCAGTCTTATGTGAGGGAGATTCTGGCAACCGTTCTAGCAACTGGATGCAAATTTATGGAAAATAATGATAATGAACGAAATAAGGCAAGATTTTCAGGGAAGATGTTCTAAATTAAATATTATGGAGCTGGATATGTTTCTGTGTGTGTTCCTGAGCACAGTTAATGCACTTTTATTTTTGCTCATTTCACCACTCCTGGGAAAGCACTGTGCTGAAGTACAGAATGAACTTGTGCAAGTCTCTCAGTCATTCTCCGAGTCTTTGGCCAGGCAGAAGTTCATAGATAGTTGTGAAAGAGCATTGAATGAACAGATCAACGTGGAGTACAACGTTTCATATATTTATCATGCTCTTTTTGCCTTCTTTGATAGAGACAATGTGGGTTTGCCAGGCTTTGCAAAATACTTCAAATTACCACCATCAAAACGCAATTTGAGAGCTTATCATTTGCCTGATGAGGAACAAAATCCAATTCAGATGATAACTGCCTTAGTACTTCAGTTGGTTCAATGTAGTGTGACTTTTCAAGAAACCACTGAGGCAACTTTGATAGTTAGTGCTAAATGTAACATTATTTATGGTGATTCTAATCCGTCTAAATGTTTTGAAGCTGCGATGGAATGTTGTTGACATTTTTGTGGAAGAATTCTTCAAGTTGTTGACAGCTCCCAAATCCCGGGACATTTCTGACTTTAAAGTAACCATCAAGAACCTTATTGTAGATTTGCTAATGATATTAAATGTGCCAGAATACCCTGCAGCCAGCCTCCTCCTCTAGCAAGTTACAGGCTATTAGGAGAGATCTCACTGGAAATCCCAAATTAACTTCATTGTCATAGCCATAGAATCAAATAACTATGTTAGTGTTGGTGATGCCCTGTGTTTTATTGATCAATGGAATGTGGTCCGAGGAGATTTTGTGCTTGTCAGTGGTAACACTGTGAGTAATATGTCTTTGAGACAAGCTCTACAAGAACACAAGGAAAGGAGGAGAAAGGACAAGTTTTCAGTAATGACCATGGTGGTTAAGCATACAAAGCCTTCTGCTATTACACCTTAGAATCGTCTTGGAAATGATGAGCTGTTGTTGGGAGTTAATCCAGAAACTAAACAACTTCTATTTTATAAAGACAAGACAGATTATGTGCAAACACCAAGTGAATCCAAGCCTGACTCTGAGAATGCTGATGATGAATTTGAGAAGCCAGAGGCTGCTTACTTTAATAAAAAGGGGTTAAAATGACTCATTTTAGTGTTGAAGAAGCTGCTGGGAGTAAGAAGTGAGCAGACCTATGCTCATTCTTATATCTTTTCTGCTGCCATATAAACAATCTTCATCTTATCCTGGAAATTACAAGCTGATCTAAACAGTTAGCAGCTCCAAGCTTCTCATTGTAGACATTGTTCATAGTTGACACCAGAATGATTTAATGGTTATTTTTGGCACAAAGTCTCAATACACATGTGGTCTAGTGCATTCTGGAGATGGTCAGTGGTCAGTTGTTTTCCATGACAGATTGAATGATTGTTAAGTTTCACCCACAGTCTTGGTGAAGGAACCGAACATCTGATGGACTTTCCGGTTTCCTTGTACAAGCCTGTAATGGGCATCTCAATTTCATGTCTCTCAGTCTTCAGTGCAGATTTTTGATAGCAAAAGTTTCCATTTAAAATAAATTTGCTGTCACAGGAGAAATTACTGTACAAGAAGAAGAGATCACTCAGAATTCTGCTCTATTTTTCCTGTTTTGAGTCATTGAAGTAAAATGCTGACCACGAGCTGAAGGAGAAGAATTTTTGAAAACCAAAGGAGGTTTTTGTTCCTAAGATACCCCTCTACAAAAAAATCTCTCAGTTTTGCAACAGCTATCAAGTTTTGAAAAATCCAATTTAATCTTTGCAGCCTATTTTTCAGGGTTTTTAAATATTTAATATTTTCTTGTTTTAGTGTTCGTTTTGCGGGGAAGATTATGATTGATTGGAGATTAATTTTTACAAACCAAGAGAGGTTTTTGTCCATCACGGACCCATTTACAAAAACCTCTCTCAGTGTTTACACAGGTGTCATAAATTGAGAGATATGGAAGCTTCTTTGACACCTATTTTCCAGAAATTCGCCATATTTGCCAGGAATCCGATTTGCTATTTTTAGTAAATTAGTTGAGTTAGTTAGTTAATGTAACTGCTGGGTAGTTTCAATTTCGACCTAATGAAGGGGATATAGAACTAATTTTTGTAATTATAAAAGAGGGATAGAAAGACATTGTGAGGGTTCTGATTTTTGGGAGCATCAAGAGGTCTGCTAGCTGCTTGTACTTTCAGACTTGTTCAGAGAATGGTACTGTAACTCTCATATACATTTACTGATGAAATAATGTGATATATGACTCTTTCCCCCACATTTTGTCTATGTTGGCTTTGTTATTGAGCATGTTTTTCTTCTTAAATGGTAAATTCATTGCTAGTTAATGTGTTTTTCTGGTAATGCTTATCTTTTAATGTATGAACCACAGCATAGTCTCTTTGTTGGATTTTTGTGATATGTTGGGCATCTTTATCAGTTTATGTCTATGATTTAGTTGTTGCTTTTACTCTGAATGTATTCCCTGCATGATCTTGAAGCTTACAACCAAAAACACATAAACAAAACCCTAAACCCTAGTTTGAATTGAGTTTTTCTCTTGAGATTGTGTTGGCTTGTTCCCCTAGCCTTAGGAACAATTTCTGGCACAAACAGGCTCCTTTCACAAGCTCTCCTTTCTCACTTTTTAGCGGAGGGATACCTGCTCCTGTTTTCCAAACTCCACTCTCAACTGGGGCAGCCCAAACCTCATAAACTGCACCACATATAAAGAATCCACTAGCTTATGGGTGGAATTCTTTCCAAAATGGTCTGACTACTTCACAATCAGTAGCTGGGGGAAACCCTACCTTCACATTTGGGAACCAGGGGGCAAGTCCTTCTACTTCCCAAGCTGGTACTTTTCATGCTCTGGTTAGGCTCAAGCTTCCTTTCCTGGCAACTTTGAATTTTCTAGATTTGTCCAAGCTAATGAATGACCCGGTGAGACATGATGCCTCATGGCCACCTGTTCCTACCAAGTTGCCCTCAGATATCCCAAAATTCGAAGGCATATTTGGTGAATACCCAGGGGCTCATATCACCACCTTTCACTTGTGGTGCTCCTCTAACTCACTGAACGATGACACCATTCAGTTGAGATTGTTCCAAAGAACTCTTATTAGTGCCATAGCAAAGTGGCACATTGAACTCCCCTTTGCTGCGTTTGGTAGTTTTTGGGACTTACCCAATGTAGTCCTTAACCATTTCCAACTTCCTATTTGGTATGATGCCGGGACAGACTTATTGTCCACCTTTCAGCAGGACAAAACCACTCACATTTCGAATCACATCCAAGAGTGGAGAAGGCGAAAGAGGCTCATTAAGGCCACTATCCCTCCCGAATTTTTACTAGAATGGTTCCTTAAGTCATTACTGCCGTATAGATCTAAGGATGTATCAACTCCGAGAGTAACTAGTGAAAGAATAGGCTATCCTCAAGGCCCAACAATTAGATTTTGATATATTCTTAGTCTGGGATTCTATATGAAATCATCCCTGATGCACCAAGGCCAACACATAGTGTCGAAAAACCTAAGCCTGGACTCCATGCCGATGGTGTGGTTGGTTCAATGAAATCTCCTACTGTGGATTCTTTGGCTAAACAACTCCATGAGTTTTTCGTCAAACACTCTATGGTGGAGGAAGCAAAGGATTCCCCCTCACCCTAGAATGCAAATGTTTTTGCACAATCCTCCCAAAAGGGTAATCAACAACCCAGCGGGAAAAAGAAAAAGTGGAAGAAAGGTGAGGGAAACCAAAACAAGCCAAAACCCACAAACAATGTTGATGGGGGAAAAAAAGAGAAGAAGAAGGTGAAATTTCCATGTAAGTTGTTCCAGGAAGATCACCTGACCCATCAATGTACCCTTATGGACCAAGCTCAGAAGCTGCTCAAAAGTCAACAACCGGCTGTCCTAAAGGATCCTTTTCCCCAAGGATAGAATTCTGCTTCAGCTTCTAATGTAGCAGGGGGCACTCCAAAAACCCCTGACCCAAATTAAATCAACATGGTTCGATCCCAGACATCACTCCAAACTAGGAACAAGAACTACGAGACAGAGGCTTCAGAGAAGGGTAAGTCTATAGGTGAAACTTCTAACTCTCTCACAATTGAAAAACCTGCTGAAACTATGCCCAAGATACCAAAAGGTGTCTTCAAGAAAACATTGCACAATCCTAATGCTAGGGCTGCAGCCAATTACTATGTAGTTGAATATTTAGCCCAAACCTCTTGCATGATGTCGAATTTAGAGACGTTACAAAGTTGTCCTGCCCAGCAAGATGCACTCTTGGCAGCCTTAGGTAGTATGGATTCAACGAGCCTCATGGCAAAATTTAATTTCTCTGATGTGTTGTATCATGTGGCCTTATCGATAGATGTCATCCATGGCGGAAAAACCATTGGGAGGGAAGTTGTCGACGAGGGTGCTTCCACATGTGTCATGCCCTTGTCTTGCTGGAAGGCTCTTGGATCTCCAGAGCTAGTACCATCGAACACTTTACTTACTGATTTCGACGAAAGGTCATTTCATCCACATGGTATCCTACCATATTTCGAGATAAAATTGGCAGGGAAGGCCGTGTCTATTGAGGTAGAGGTGATTAATGCACCTTTGGATTATAACTTGCTTCTGGGGAGAATTTGGACTTATGCCATGTTCGCCATTGCATCGACCATTCTTCGAATAGTAGTGTTTCCACATGAAGGAAAGTTGGTTTCAGTAAACCAACTCAATTTTACTTGGAAGGGCCAGATGGAAACTAATGAGTCCAACGTGCCATTGGTTGATCAGGTTAAACCTGCTTCAGAGAGCTTAGGGGATGGAATGTATTCATCATTGATGGGCACATTCAATTTTCTAGCTCCAATTAATTACTTAGGTTCTACTAGTGTAGGGAAGTTTATTGCAATGGTTGTCGATAGAATGGACCCTTTGGTTCTTCCTTCTCGTCATGAACCTGAAGTGCCCTTATCAACAGTGAAAATAGCCTATCAAGCTATCAATCATACTGCTATTGATCCCATTTTGTTTCCTCTCAGAGACTCAGAGGAGCCGAAAGAAGCCTATCTGCTTGCTTGGGCAGAGAACTCTTTGCATACTGAAGACTGCTTAGACATGATTTTTCCATATGATGAAGCCATTTTGGAAGCTATGTGTGGACAAGATAAGATCTATGAAGATCTTCATCATCGATCCTACTTTTTTCTAGAATTAAGCAGGATTAAAAATCAAGAGTTCCATATGAGACTGGAAGGCGATGCTGATATACTGATCAATCCCTTACTGAGGGAGGGAATATTTGCTGAGAGGAATATGGAAAACATTTCCATTACTATTCCTATAAACATCTCTACAAACCCAAACGTTTTGGAAAATGTATATATTGGTGCAAACTGCTCTCCGGAGGAGATTTCTATCTATATAGCCTTATTTAAGGAATTTTGCGACATGTTTTCCTGGTCATATGAGGAGATTCTAGGAATAGATCCATTGATAGTCGAACATGAATTCTGAACCTATCCTGATGCCAAACTAGTTCGACAAAAACTTAGACCTGTCAATTCAAGTAAAGCGGCAGTTGTTAAGGCTGAAGTTGAAAAACTGTTGAACGCTGGTTTCATTTACCCGATAGCTTTGACAGAATGGGTATCCAACCCTGTTCATGTCAACAAAAAGCAAGGGACGATACGTGTCTGTATTGAATTTCACGATTTAAACAAAACCTGTCGTAAGGATAACTACCCCACACCATTCATAGATCAAATCATTGATGCTTGTGCATGGAGTGAAGTCTTTTCGTTTATGGATGGTTTCTCGGGGTATAATCAGATTCAAATCAAATAGAAAGACCAACATAAAATAGCTTTCATTTGTCCTTGGGGTACATTTGCATACAAGAAAATTCCTTTTGGATTGAAAAATGTAGGGGATACCTTTCAGTGGACAATGAATTTTGCCTTTCATGATATTAAGTCTATTGTTGAACCCTACCTATATGGTCTGCCAACACATTCTTGAAAGAGGATTGATCACCCAGATCATTTGCGTTCAATTTTTGAAAGATGCATACATTATAAAATACGTTTGAATCCCCACAAATGTGTTTTCTATGTCGAGTCAAGTAGGCTTCTTGGGTTCCATTGTTTCCAACAAAGGTATTTAGGTGGATCCTTTGAAAGTCGAGGCCATAGTAAATCTGCCTCCTCCTCGTTCTATCAGGCAGCTTCAAAGCCTGCAAGGGAATTCCAACTTTCTCCGACATTTTATCGTGAATTATGCCAAGATCACTAAAGGTTTCATGCGCCTGTTGAAGCAGGACACCCCATTTGTATGAGATGAAACTGCACAACTTACGTTTGAGGCATTATAGAAAGCCTTGTTGTCGGCACATTTATTGCGTCCACCAGATTACTCTCATGATTTTATATTGTATATGGCCACATCCGAGTCGACCATAGGGGTAGTACTAGTCCAAGAGGATGATAAAATCTAAGAGCATGTCGTTTACTATCTTAGTCATGGTTTAGATAGCCCTGAACTTAGGTATTCCCACGTTGAAAAGTTGGCATTAGCAGCTGTGTATGTTGTTCAAAGGTTGCGTCACTAGATCTTACTAAGGACTACAACAGTAGTGGCGGATGTTAATCCTTTCCAGTATGTTTTGTCCTGACGGATAGTTGGGGGAAAATTCAACAAATGGATAGTCATTCTCCAGGAGTTTTACTTAGGCTTCCAATTTGCAAAATCGAAAAAATCCTTAGTTTTTGCAGAGCTCATTGCAGAATTTCCTCTTGAGGAAGATGTAGCCATTGAAGGAGACTCATTCCCAGATGAGCACATATTTTTTATCTCCGCCTCTGACCCTTGGTACGAAGATATACTTATCTATCTCCAGACTCTAAAGTTCCCTGCAACCTTTTCACGGGAAGAACGGCGCAAATTACGCTTACATGCAAACAACTACCTCATTATTGGAGAAACTTTATATCATAGAGGGGTAGACTCTATTTTGCATTGGTGTCTTACCCACAAAGAGGCTGAGATTGTCTTAAATGATGCCCATAGTGGAGCGTGTGGGGGTCATTTATCTAGGTTAGAAACGACCCAAAATATTTTACGTGCCGATTATTTCTAGCCCACGATATTTAAATATTGTGTGGAAGCCATGAAGCGTTGTCATCCTTGTCAGCTTTACACCAGAAAGATGCAGTCGCATCCTGCTCCATTATTTCTCATCATCTCAGTGGGCCCCTTCACAAGTGGGGGATATATTACATGTCGTGTAACACTGTTTCGGTCGAGGGGCACAAATACATCATTGTCGCTATAGATTACTTCACCAAGTGGGCAGAGGAAATGCTCACTTATAAGGCTGACGGGGAAACTACAGTTTTTTGTTTTTCAACCAAATTATCACATGTTTTGGTATTCCTAAAGAGATTGTCACTGACCATGGTAGTCATTTCCAAAATAACATGATGACTGAATTGGACACTATGCTAGGGTTTAAACAAGAACATTCATCTTCTTTCTACCTACAAGTGAATGGTCAATTCGAGGCAGTAAATAAGACCTTGAAGAATATTCTCAAGTGTACCATTAACGTAGCTCGGTCAAATTGGAACATCATGATGTATCCTACACTTTGGGATTATCGAACCAATGTGAAAACTGACATAGGATTTTCTCCTTTCCATCTCGTTCACGGGGTGGAAGCAGTAACCCCAGTTGAATGCAAAATCCCGTCCTTAAAAATTTACATTCATGTGTTACCTGATACGACTAAGCTTGAAGAACGTTTGTTACACTTAGAACATCTAGATGAATAGTGTAGAGATGTGCTGATGGCAAAAAAGACTCATAAAAATAGGGTAAAAAATCAATACAATAAATCGATCAAACCTAGGATTTTTTCTGAAGGGGAGCTTGTCTTGTTCCGGGACCAGTATAAGGAACCCCCAAGGGTAGGGAAATTCAGGTCTACGTGGTTAGGACCCTATGTCATGTCAAAAATTCTAAAGAAAGGTGCATATGAATTAACTGATTTCGAGGGGAATAATCTGACCGAGCCTAGAAATAGGCTCTACTTGAAGAAGTACTATGCTCAGTCCTAACACTTTTTCTTGTATTTTTATTGTATATAACTTTATGTACAATATTTCGTAGGGTTGTGTTCTTATATAATCTATTGGTTGTTATAGATGTCTTCCGAATGGTTCGTAGGTTTTGCAGATGGCGCTAGTCGTCACACTTGCAATATGGCTTCAACCGCATGGGTTATTTACTCACCCTCAGAACAGCTAGTTGCGTTTGGAGGCGCTTGCTTAGGTCCTACTACCGATAATGTGGCCAAATAAAGGGCTGTCATTAAGCTTTTATGGGATGGCTTGTCACGTGGAATCACCCAGATGGAAGTCAGACTTGACTCTCAACTGGTGGTTTCCCAGCTCAATCGAGCTTATTAGGTGCGGAACCCTATTTTATTACGTCAGTTTATGCAAGTTAGGTTATTGGAATTTTTTTTGATTTTATTACATTTAATCATATTCCAAGAAAACAAAATTCATTAACTGATGCATATGTGAACTATATCTTGTATTGGCACTTAACATATTTCATAAAAATACACAACAGATACATCGCAAAAGACATGTAAATAAATCGACAATATATATATATATATATATATATATCTGTCCATGTAGATAGGTCGAGTTCTTGATCCTCATATCCAGTCATAACTGTATAATATACAAAAAATATACAAATATTGGATCGTAATCCATAAAATGCCCCTAGGTCTAATCTTGAACACCCTGGTTTTCTTGACCACCCTGGTCATCCTGACCACCTTGGTCACCCTGCTCATCTTGATCATCGTTCTCTCGGGCTTCTTCAGCTTGTTCAGCTGCAGTAGCCTCATCGACATCTATCTAAACAAGCACTGCTCTGGCTACCCTTCTCATAAGGTGTATCCAGGTAGGTGGGATACCAACCACTAGTTCCTGCATAATGGCAGGGATCTGCTCAATACGTAGAGTAGGGACTCTTTGGGTAATCTTGGCCAACTTCCCCTCAAGAACCATAATCAAACCATGATCCTCTCCTACCATTGGTCGCACATACATACGAGGATGCCCAACAAGGCGGACTGGTCCAATATCTGCATTTTATACATTTACATGATTAAAAACTTGTATACATATGTATATGTCTTAAATTCATAAAAAATTAAAAAACTTGAAAAACCAAAATACCTGACGCTCCCCATGCTCCTCCAGGAGGGAGGACAAGGTCATTGTCACCCCGAAAATCCATCCCAGCATATGGAAACTACTCCAGTGTTGGTATCTCTCTCTCACCATAGGTAGAAGTCATCATCGTAAACACTCTGAACTGATCCACCGCTGCCCTAGCGGAGGAATATTTCTCCCCACCTACTTAGTCTAGGCTGACGGGGAGAGAAAAATGGTAGAGGAACTGTAGCGCTCAGACTGGGCACTCTCTCAAATAAAAAGGCCACTAATATGCCAGAATAACTGAAGTTCTTTCATCGACTTCCCTTGCAGTCAGAAATTTGCTTCTTCATTATCGGGATTACTCCCGAACACCAGTCAAATAAATGCCCCTGTAGACATTCCACCGCAATTCTCATTTGGTTTCGAGTTGCAAGATGAAGTGATGATGATCCTTCAACCCTTACTATGGTTCTTATCAACACCTATAATGGCAAGCTGGGGATATGTGCAATAGGGATGCAAAATCCCCTTTTCTGAGTGCATGGCGCACAATAACTGTCAATGTAGTTCTCAACACTTAGAAGGTCACTGCCCCTGCCGGTACCTTCTAATTTGAAAGGAGCTCCCTGTCGTGACAAACCCGATATAAAATAGATTTCTTCTAGTGCAATTTCTAAAATCTCACCTTGTAGGTCAAATGCACCTAGATCATGATCCCTGTAGTTGATAAAAATTCTAGTAAACGAACATTAGATTGCATAGGTGAGGTACAAAAGAAATTTAGCAACCCACTTTGCCGTAATGCATGCACTGTTGGGGCACTTTGAAGTGCATCTTGGTCCATGGTTTCATGTTCCCTCTCCCTCCACTCCAACACCATGTTTTAGCCTGTCCATAAAGCCATTTTCAAACATTCAAATCATTCAAAAAAGAACTTTGATTTTGGCCCTAAATATCCTTTTCCTATGTCGCGCAGTATATGCGACTGTCCTTTGGGCATGTCGTGTATCATATGTGGGTTGCTATCGTGAAAGTCGTGCATAAAATGCGTGTACACGATTGTCGACATTGCATACCTGCGTATACAGCGCGACCTCCCTAAAACCGGCTTAAATCATCAAAATTTTACATAAAATTAAAAAATTGTTTGGATGAAATGAAAGAGCATGAAGAGTTGATTTACCTGACACTTGCGGATTTGAAAATCGTCCACTGGTTTGTCCACACCGAGCAATTGAAGGTAGAGGTAAAACTTGTATATATTGGGTAAAAATGTGAAATGATGATTTTGATTTCTATTTTTGCACTATTTATAGAAATAATTTTAAAAAGTGGGTTTTTAACCTATAGTTTTAATTTTTATCAAAATCAAACTAATACCATGCCATGTTTTCCTAATGAAACAGGTCCAAGCTTACTCAAAGTTGTTTTTCACTCATATAGGGTAGGATTTTGGTAATTTATATGCATTTTTGCATTTATACCTAATCCGCCTTAACCCTAGAATCACTACTTTGACCATGCACTATGGTATTTAACCATTTAGTACCTCGTCTATACCATTGTTCTTCAGGGATAGGGCTTTCCTTCCATGAGTACCTTAGCATAGAGCACATTGATTGTCTTTTGGTACTCATGCCGCAGCTGTCATAGGTTTGGGGGAGCCCTCTTAGCTATTTTTAATGCCAAATTGAGCCTCATTTTGGTCTCTTTTTACAATCTATCCCTTTTATAAGGCTCCCCTCCCTTATGGAGTTTCTTTAGGCCCAGGTCTAACTCCTCAAAATAGACTTGACTGCTGAGTAAACTTGTCCATTCAAGCTCGTGAAGAATTTGTGAATGGGAATCCACATTGGTGGTAGGTTATCTCTTTCTCGGACCATGTGGAATAATACGAGAAAGGATCACTCTCTTTTCTATGGAACTGAGAAGAGTATTCTCAGGCATAGGTTTATCGCTTTTCCGGACCTGAGGGACTAAATTTACGGAAAAGAAACACCCAGTATGAGCTTAGTTTTCTTTTTTTCATGCTCTGGACCTAAACATGAAAAAGATTCCGAGTGTACTTTATGTCTTTGTCATGCTCTTTAAACACCAAGAAAAAAATATCAAGTTTATTGTTGTAAGCCGCATTCCTTGTAATAAAATGGATCTTTCCAAGTGATCTTGCTTTCCTTCACACTCGTAAAACTCAAGCTATATGCTGCTCTTGAAGGAGCATTGGGTAGGTGGTAATTTAGCCTTTTTTGGACCTCCCTGACTAAGTACGAAAAAGGTTCGCCTTTTCTTCTTTGGAAGTTAAGAGAGTTCTTCTAAGGTATGTTTTACTTTTTCGGCTTCAGGAGACTAAATTGGATGAAAAAGGACCCCCCTGGAGTCTTATTTGGATTTTTCAGCCTCTCTAAACATGAAAACACCACACGAGCATGTACTAGTCCGGGCTCGTAAAATCCACGAATAAGTAACATTATCAAGCATTATTCCCTCTTCTCTTCAAGCTTGTCAAAAATGAAGAGAGACCTGAGTTGATTTTCCTGGACTCGTTAAAATTTAATAGGAAAGATAAGGAATAAGTTTTCTTTTTGGGTTACAGTCGGTGGCAGCATGTCCTCCTTGAACATAGCACTCTCTGAATTTTTCGATACTCATGTCTTAGTGTACACTTTCAGTTCAGCTATCACTTTGAGTGTCTTACTCCTCCACTTGTCACTTATGCTTAGGGAATCTGATCGTGTCTCCTACATGACAGATAAGTCTAGTTGTTCTATCTGCAAAGTTAAAAGCTTCCTTGGGTCACTTCTGTTTCATGCTCACTGTTCAAGGATTTATCCCTGCTTTTGATTATTATCCTGATTCCATCATTATCCTATCTGATATCACTTGTGTCTACCTTCATTTATCTAGTTCCTAGTCACTCTTGTGATCCGTTGGAGGATCTATTACCTTCCTCATCACAACATGGTTTCTCATCAGTACTTTCTGACGACGAAGACCTAGAGTTTTGATGATGGTACCCTAGGATTCACTTTCATCATTGGTGAATTCCTTTGCTTCAGTTGTTAATTATCACCTATTGATTGACAATCTGTTGAGTCCTATCCATGTTTGATTTCAACACATCTATTCACATGGCCTGGATTGTACTGGTTCCTTTGGATTTTGACGAAGACCTTAGGCTCATATATATAACCTAAGTTGCGCAAGGTTTTGTTGTGTTCACCTACACAACTTCCAGATTTTTGAAGACTCATCATTGTATATTGTGACTTCGATCCACCTTTGTAATATACATGGTCTTGTACCCGTATCATATGATGTAATCAAATATGGTAAAGGATCTAGTATTCCAGTATATCGAACATAGCATCCTCATATATGATTTTTGTATATGACATTGATATGTATTTGTTTCAGGTACTTCCTATGCTTCCTTGGACTTCTGAGTTCTCCAAGAAAATTATTATAATGTATTTCGGCCATCGCTTCCCTATGATCTCACACATTAGGGGGCATCTATTATCAACCAAAATGGCACTTCTCCGTCCGAGTGTCAACATTCCTCATGTTGGTACACAAAAGGACAAATTTGGATTGAAGTGGCCAAAACACTATAGATGGGCATGACCTTTGATGCATTATCCTCAAACCATCCTTATATATTTTTATTATGATTTTTGGGTTGCATACATGACTATATGCATTGCAACTTGTGTGTCATACCCGAGTATTTGCATTGCAACCTGTATATACTTGCATACACGAGTTCCCTTTGAGCAACACACGTATCATATGCGAGTTGCCTATATTAATACCTGCATATACCTTAATTCGACATTAAAAAATATAAATCAAGATTAGATTATATTAGTTGGCTCCTAATCCATAACTATCCCAACCATCCCAACCTTCGAAACCACTCTATTTCCCAAAGTATAAATAGAGGCCTTGGGGTGGGGGCTAATCAATCAATTTTGGAGAGCAAAGTTATCATTGGTGGTATTTCTTCAGAATATTGGAGCATCAAAACTTAGTGTCCTTTGGTTGTAGAGGAGTCTTTGTGTCAGAAGCTGGGTTGTATTCTTATCTTATTCACCGCATGTTAATAAAGAGAATTCTTCTTCCAATCTTGTATTGTGTCTATTTCATGTATATTGGTTTAATGAATATGTTTGATTATATTATCTATATGCTTTTCATCTAACCTATGATATATATATGCATGAGATATTACATGAAGGATTTACTCTTTGCAGGTAGAGAGGTGCATCCCTAAAAGATTTGGAATGAAGTGGAGTGAGAAAACATCAAGCTTGGATCAACCGCCGTTAATTGGGTAAGTCAAGATTTTTCTTCTTGTTCTCTTTCCATTCTCTATAAAAAGTTGATTGTCTGCAAGTTACTAGTAAGTTGGTAACCCCATACCCTAGGTTGCAAGGGTGCAATATCCTGAACAACAGTATGTACAGAACCGTACTCCTCATAGAGTACTCGAGAATAAGACACCTGAAGAATTATTTTCCGGCAAGAAACCAGAAGTCAGTCATCTCAGAATATTCGGCTGTCCATTGTACATACACATTCCAAAAGAAAAGAGGACAAAGTTAGATCCTTCAGGAAAGAAGGGTATATTCATGGGATATAGTGAAAGCTTGAAGGCTTACAGAATATACTTCCTAGGATTCAAGAAGATAGACATCAGCAGGGACGTAACATTTGACTAAGACTCAGCTTACAACAAATCCAGAAAGAGACCCGTTGAAGAACCCGAAGAAACAGAAGTACCCAGAATTCAAGATACAACTATGAACGATGCAACTCAAGAAGAAGATTGAGAAATAGAAGAACCCCAGGAACCTGTAGATCTACCCCAGGAGAAGAATCCTCACAAGAGGAAACCTGCATGGGTACGAGAGGCTATCCAAGGTGCAGAAAGATATGGGGCTCCAGAAGAAATGTACAGAGAGAAGAAGAGAACTAGGTTCTACTCTGGATATGTAGCCCTATTATGTGACATCACTGATAAAGAACCTTCCAACAATGAAGAAGCAGTAGAGAAGAAAGAATGGAAGGATTCTATGATCGAGGAATACCAGTCTATCATGAAGAATGATGTCTAGGATGTTGTCCCAAGACTAGAGGGAAGTCTGTTGTGAATTTCAAGTGGATCTATAAGATCAAGCATGCTGCAGATAAAAACATAGAGGAATATAAAGAAATATTTGTGGCTCATGGCTTCTCCCAGAAAGAAGGAATAGATTATGAAGAGACCTTTGCACCTGTAGCCATATACACTTCCATTAGATCAGTACTTGCTCTGGGTGCAGTGATGAAATGGAAGATATACCAGATGGATGTCAAGTATGCTTTCTTGAATGGTGTAGTAGAAGAGGAAGTGTATGTGGAGAAGCCACTCGGTTTTGAGACACATGACAAGGAGACTTGTGTATGTAAATTGAAGAAATCCATATATAGTTTGAAACAGGCACTGGGACCTAGTACAACAGAATTGACAACTTCTTGACTAGTTTGGGTTTTACCAAGAGTAAGGCGGATTCCAACCTTTACTACAAGGTTGAAGAAGGGAACCCAGTGATACTCCTACTGTATGTAGATGATTTGATTGTAACAGGTGAAGATGGGTTAATTGCTGATACGAAGAGGAAGCTTGTTGCCGAGTTCGAGATGAAGGACTTGGGCATGATGCACTATTTCCTAGGCATGGAGGTGTGGCAGAATGTAGATGGAATCTCCCTAGGACAAGGGAAGTATGCAGTAGAGATCTTGAAGAGGTTCGGGATGATGGACTGCAAGGCCATGACCACACCTATGGCATCGAACCTAAAGCTATTGAGTGATGCTTCATTAGAGTCGGTTGATGCTATGATGTGTCGTCAGATGATTGGGTCCTTGATGTACTTGAAAAATACAAGACGAGACATTTGTTTTGCCGTGAACACATTGAGCTAGTTCCTGACAGATCTGAGACATGTTAACCTGATTGTTGCAAAGCATATTTTGAGGTACCTAAAGGGTACGGTTGATTATGGGCTCAAGTATGAGGCGAATTAGAAGATTAACCTAGAAGGTTATGTGGATTCAGATTTGGAAGGTAGTGCCATCAATAGGAAGAGAACTTCAGGGTGCTACTTCAGTATGGGATCAGGTGTGATCTCTTGGTTTAGCAGGAAGCAATTCCTGAGTGGAACTGAGTATAGCCGAAGCAGAGTATGTCGCAGCTTGTTTGGCTAGTTGTGAGGCAGTGTGGCTTAGGAAGCTACTATCTGATTTATTTGATCTCTAGTTGGATGCTAATTGTATATATTGCGAAAACCATAGTTCTGTGAAGTTGTCTGAGAACCCAATGTTCCATGACAAGTCGAAGCATATCGAGATCAAATATCACTATATCAGGGATATGGTGTAGAGAGGATTAGTAAAGCTCCAGTATGTTGCGACGAATGAGCATATAGCTGATGTGTTGACCAAACCATTAGCCAGAGTGAAGTTTGAGTACTTCAGGGAGAAGCTTGGTGTTCTCCAGATCGAGGTTCCATCCAAGGGGAACTGATGAGTTAGTGTGCCTTTCTGACATGGTTATCGAATGTCCTCCCATGGTCAGATGTAAGTGCAGAGCCTTTTTGACATGGTTGTTGGATGTGTTCCTCCCATGGTTAGATGTAAGTGCAAAGCCTTTCTGACATGGTTGTTGGATTTGTTCCTCTCATGGTCAGATGTAAGTGCAGAGCCTTTATGACATGGTTTTTGGATGTCTTCCTCCCATGGTAAAATGTGAGTTCTAGTCCTTTCTAACATGGTTGTTGGATGTGTTCCTCCCATGGTTAGATGTGAGTGTTGGGCGTGCCTTTCTGACATGGTTGCTAGATGTGTTCCTCCCATGGTTAGATATAAGTGTTGAAGAATATGAAGACCTACATGGAGGCTAGGCCTACAACCAGCATGAAAAATCCCTGGCTCTGTATAAATTGCTATGACGAGTAGAATTGAGAGATAGAACCAATTGATCGAGATAGCGGAAGTAGTGATGATGATGATCCAGTGATGATCCAGCTTTGATGATGATCCAGTTTTGATGATGATCCAGTGATGATCCGGTGATGATCCAACGTTGATGATGATCCAGACTTGATCTAGAGAAGAAGACTTGTGTTGATGAATTGTGTCAAGAGAATACCTCCCTAGTTAAGAGGGAGTGTTGATGTATTTGTAACTTCAGAATGTATTCACGTGTATATCTTATGTATTGTACCCCTATGTTCCTATCAGGAAGTATCAGTAATGTAATTGAGTCATGTCATACCCCCATGTTCCTATCGGGAGCATCAGTAATGTAAACAAGTCATGTAAAGTCATAGAGGGTAACCCTCCTTATTGATCAAGGGTTAAATTCCCCGTAGTTGTGGGGCACTAGGGTTGTTAGAATCTCCTAGAGAATTTGGCCCTGCTGAGTTAATGTCAAGTTGAAAATTAGTATAAATATAGAGTGAGTCTCTCTATTTATCACATAGTCACTCACACTCAGTAGTAGTGCATGAGTGAGAGAGAAGGATTTGGGATAAGAAAGAGAACAAATGTCGGAGATCATCTTACTGTCTTTGGGTTTTACTGTTGCCATTGGTGCTTATTCTATCTTTGAGGAAGTTGCGGGGTTTTCTCCTTTATGGTTTCCCCAAGGAAAATATTTGTGTCTATTGTCTCTTGTGTTTGATTGCTATGCACGATTATTTTATGAGATAAGATCATAAGATAATACTATCTAAATTGATAAAACCTAACAATCCACCCTTTTAGTGCTAGTTGTAACTAATTGATATGGAAGTGGATCTCTAGTATTGGGGTTATGGTCTTCTTCAGGAAACTAGTTTTGTAAATTTAAAGGTTGTGGGTGAGGCAATGTCCTTTATACTTTATGATTTTCTTAGAGAACTTGGATCTACAAATGTAAAGTTTTTGTGAGTGAAATCATTGTGTGTACTTCGATATGTTTTCACTTTTTTCATTAAATGATTTTTTTTTCCCTTGAGCCACTAGATCCTATATGCTCTTACATTATTATTAAGAAAATTATGTTTGAAAGGATATTATAACTCTCATTCCCAAAGTTTGTAAGTCATGAAAGAAGGTGGTCATCTAATGGAATTCTTGGTAGGATATTGATACCTTATATTCATGACACCATTACAAGAAAATGAACATGGATAGAATGGTTTTCATGCTTGTCTCTAGACGCAAAGGCTCAAGGTGTAACCTAACATCATTTAGATTAAAAAATGACACGATATTCATAAGCGCTACTAATAGTAAACCAACCACAATAGTTTGTCATATTTTTCATTTTGTGTGTTGTATCTATAAATTGTACACATCCCACTAACCAAATGGTTATCCTATTTTTTCGACCAAAGAATCCTAATTTATGCATAAAAAACTAACCACCCAAAACTATAATAAACAAGAGCCATGAGGCGGTGATGTCCCTACAGAAGGAAAACATAAACAACTGACTATGAAGTTGTCTAAATAGTACTTAGTATTAGATATAAGAGGATGCATTAAAACGTGTATGGAAATGAGACATTGTGTACAAGTTTGAGTGGCATAGAAACCCCTCTGCTTGCGTGACCACTAAACTACCCAAAACTATAATAAACAAGAGCCATGATGTGGTGATGTCCCCGTGGAAGGAAAACATAAACAAGTGACTATGAAGTTGTCGAAATAGTACTTAGTATTAGATATAAGAGGATGCAATAAAACTTGTATGGAAATAAGACAATGTGTACAAGTTTGAGTGGCATAGAAACCCCTATGCTTGTGTGACCACTAAATTCAAGCATAGGTTTTGCACTTTTTGAATTCATGTTGATAACTTAATATTACAAATATCAACTTGTCCATAGACAAAGATTTCCAAATTCAATTATTGTAAAGGTCAAATACATCACCAAATGCTCTCAAGGTCCAGTTTCCCATCATATCAACAAACATAAAGTTATTGGAAAAAGGGATAGTTTAAAAGCAAACAAGTGTTTTTCAAAGAAGTGCATTATGCAATATTGTGTGAACATGATTGTATAATGGAGATCTGTTTAGGGAATGAGACAGTACAAAAGACAAATGACCAAAATTTGCATGCTATATTTTACTATAGTCTTTTAGCATAAAATGGAGACAAAAGCTTGAAATCAATACAACCAAAACAAATGATCAATGACCAAAAAATAGTTACAAAAGGAAAATGGTTAAGGCCACAATTATGTGATGTACAAAGATAAACAATAGTTATAGTAACCAAACACATAACTAAACATTTCCAAGATCATATTGTCCATGAAACCATGCTTTTATCCCTTCATTGCCTAAAACAAATATCTTGAGAGCGTAGAGGTTTTTTTTCAATAGATTGAGACATTGCAGGAGATAGGTGAAAAACAATTCCATGGTATATTTTTCTAGGATTTTACCATAAACCCGTGCGTGTTGGGCCCATAAATGACCCCTTTTAGACCACCTTTATCTACCTCTTTTTGCCTCATCCTACTCTCTTATGCATGCTAAACAAATGTTTTCCCTTCACATGGTCCCTCAAGTCATGCAGGTATGGTTAATCATTGTCTTATTTTATTAATGCTTAGGATTGTGGTAATCAGGGATTTACATCTAAAATGATGCTAATATATGGTGGTTTTATAAAGATAAATCGAGATGTAAAGAATACAGTTGAAGCAAGCCGAACATGCCAAAGGAAGGATGGACATTCATTGCTGAGCTGATCACCATCCATTCCATCATTGCTCAAAGAACGTGGTCCAAAGGTATTATTCCATGCGAGCTATACAACGGTAGCTGTAACAGACTGTGATAGAGTTGGAGACAATAGTGCACCACTACCCAGAAGTAGCTGTAATCCGTAGAATATCTTCTTAATTAACCATGATCATTATTTCTGGCTTGAATAACAGCTTCCCTATATTTTCTGCTCTCATTTTGCCATGAATGTAACAACTCATTGTAATTAGGGTTGCCTGAAGATCAGAGATCTTCATGGCTTCCCGATAATAGTAGGAAGATGTTATGATTGTAATGGTATAAATACTGGGAACTATTCTGATCCAAGGGTTGAAATTTTAACCAAATTATTGTATCAACTGTGAGGTTGTGTGTTCATCTACCACTTTTTAATACAAGGAGTTTGATTCTTCAGATCTCGACATTTTAACGTGTGTTGCTTCCATCATCTCTGTGTGAAGGTTGGGCCCACCTTCCCACATGGACTGTTGAGTTAATTAGGTATTTCATTTATCCTGTTATGTGATTTTGTGATAACTCTCTTTATTTACAGTCAGATGCAACAGTTATCGATTGCTGTGTGTCATTTGAATGATCAGTAATTACATCTTTTGCAAAACTGCAGTTGTGTGGTGTGGTAGTCAACTGTTAGGTTAACTGCCTTTTATGCAATTGTGTGATAGCTGTAACAGCCCTGTTCATCCCTAGTTCTTTCAAGTGTTATTTTCTTTAGATCTTTGTAGTTTGTTCCTTCGCAATTATAATTGCAGAATTTAATTCCTGTACTTTGAATTTCTAGAATATCTGAATTTAATTTCTGTATTTCGAATTTCTATAATAACTGAATCAGGATAGTTGAATGGATCTTTAGATGGTTTGGTAATTAGGGATTTTACTTTCTGCAAAAGTAATCCAGATGTTGTTTCCTGAATCTTTTAATTCTAGATTAAGGATTGTAAGAAGGTGCTTGTGATTGCATTCTTGAGGAAGTAAATTAGGTTAAGTGGATTATGGGATGAGTGTGGCTGAACAGAAAAATAGGATCATTTACTTACAGCATCAACTACTTAGTGTTTAAAGCATATATAGTGCATATTATCCTTGAAATAGGAGAATTCCATGGGTTGATAATTTATATTGAACACTCTGTATATTGGCTTTAATTAACTTGCATATAGGGTGCCCAATATTTTGGCACCGTTGTCGAAGAAGGATAAGTATTAGAAACTATTGTAGTTGCATCCAGTAATTATTTTCATTCATCTCCCTTCAGTTCTTTTTGGTTTGCATGTTTTGGGTTGTATGAATACAACAAGGGTACAACATGATCATCTTATAAATCCCAGAACCCCATAGAATACTAACGTTTCAGGTGGTCAAGGCCGAGGGTGAAATCCAGCGTTGGGGAGAAGAACATTCATTGACGATATGGTTGATAGAACTAATTCTTCTACTAGGGCTCGCTATTAGGAAAAACCCATCAGAAGAAGCCCTGTCACCCCTGGAGTGGCAGCGTCAATCTCTACAGTGGAGGACACACAAGGAGCTGTAACACCCTTAGATACCCCTGCAGAGGAAGACAGAGTTAGTACTACAGGATCGACTGATCAAGATTTGATTTATGACATTAACGGGAAGGTTGTGACTGAAGAGGAGTGGACACAATTCCATCAGAAATTCAACGACCAGTGGAAGGAAGAAGAGGATAAAACAGAAGAAAATATGAGTAATAGACGTGATCCCGAAGAGGAAGAAGCAATGGGAGAAAATCATCATCAGGAGGGTAATTCCCTGCCTGAAGGGACGGTGGATACACTTCAGTTCTCGATTCAACATCTAGAAGGGATAGCCCCCATGAAAAACATATCGCCATCGATGTTTCCTCGCTTTTATGGAAAAGAAGCAGAGGATTCGAACGAATTTATTTTTGAATTCGATATCCTCTATCATAGCTATGACTACACCACCAATGCACAGAAGCTGAAACTCTTCCCTGCCACTTTGAAGGACAATGCATTACGTTGGTTTATGATCCTGGGAGCGGAACTATTTCTAACTAGGAGAGGATGAAACAGGTGTTCCTGGAGAAATATCAGGAGTATTGCAATACCAAGGATAAGAGAGAAGAACTGTTTAAAATGGTACAGAAGGAAAATGAAAGTCTGGAAGAATTTGTTGAAAGGCTTTTATATAATGTGCAGAGAGCTGGACAGACTAATATGGGGTTAGATGTGCTCAAAATAATCCTACTTCGTGGGATTAGGGATGATTGACTAGAACATGTTAAACTTGTTAGGAAAGGGGGACATCTCTAAGGAGCCCTTTGAGAAGATCATGGAATTGTGCAAAAGGTATTCCAGGGGGTCTTCCAGGAATAACGGACGGGACAAATGGGACAAATTAGTGCATGATGTTTTCGACAGAACGTAGAAGTCATCTAATGGAGGAGCCACTCGTGCAGAGATAGGAAATCTCCTTGAAAATTTCAAAATGGAAATGATGAGCTCCATCTCCTCAGAGATAGATGTACTGAGGGCAAAGAAGAAACAAGCAGTAGAGGATCTCACACTAGTTGTATTCTGCCCTAGATGTAGGAAGAACCACCCTCTGAAGGAGTGCCCACTTGACAAGGTATAAGTGTGTTAGCTGTGTGAACTGAACCATGATACAAAAGAATGCCCATCACTACCTCAAGTGAAGGCTATTCTGCAGGCATCAACTCTGGACGTGGAACCAGCCTACTTTATTGCACAGAAAAAGCTCTGGCAGCCTCGAAATCAAGGTATGACTCTAGACTTGTTTCCATTTTTTAATAACATGAATAATTGGAATAATATGCAGCATATGAATACACAATTCCCTTCATCTTATTCTAGTCCTCAATGGTACCCATATCAACCTTCAATGCAAAATTTTAACTCCTAGCCTACCCTTAGGAAAAGCCACCACAGCCACCAAACCAATAGAATTCTTGGTCTCCTGGATGGAGGAATTTCCATCCAAGGAACCAGTTTCCCCATAATCAACCCTCTCAACAGCTTCCACATCAAATGTTTCCTCAAAAACCATATCCTCCTCAACAATATCCTCAGCCTTACCAGCAGTTGCAGCTGCAACTCCAGAATAATGTTGTCCCCAATATGCTGATATGACCTCAACTTCCTGCTTAACCTAACCCTTACCCAAATAATAAAGTAGTCCATCAGTTTGAGACTGTCAACATGCCTGCTTACTCCATTACTCCTGTACCCTGCAATGATATCCACTTACGATAAGGAAAGGTAGTGGATCCTTTGATCATTGAGGATGTTCCATCCTCTATCCATGAAGAACGGATGAATCCACAATATGTACCCAATACAACGACCCCCATTATTGAAGATGCTGAATATCCTACTAATATGTCAGTTGAAACACAAAATGACACATCTATCGACATACATCCTACCCAGTTGATTAGGGAGCCACCATACCCTGAAAGATTAATGTTACCAAAGGTAGTGGGACAACCACAGTTTAACCTCTTAGGAGAGTTAAAAAAATCTTTATGTTAAAATTCCCCTCCTTCAAGCCCTTCAAGACGTACCTATCTATGCCAGAACTATTCAAGATCTGTGTAAAAGGAAACCAAGAAGAAAACCCAGGGATCCTCCCACTGTTCATGTCATAGGGAAATTATCTGCATTAATAATGGGAAAATCCCTCTTGGCCAAATATGATGACCCTGGGAATCCCACTGTCACTGTGTAGATTGGATGCACACAAATACCCAACGTTCTGGTAGACTTATGAGCATCAATTAACGTTATGACTATTTAAACTGTAAGGAAACTTGGGCTCACTAATCTCAGGCCAACTCCTACCATTTTAGAACTAGCAGATAGATCCATTATTAAACCTGAAGGAATATTGGACGATCTCGTTATCTCAGTTGATTCTTGGGAGTATCCTGCTGAATTCTTGGTTTTACAACCTAAGTCATAGCTAGGTGGACACCCATTGATCCTGGGAAGGCCCTAGTCAGCTACAGCTGATGCTTGCATCAGCTGTCTATTTGGGTCTATGAACATATCAGATGGAACTGAGATAAAGAACCTCACTCTCTATCCTCCAGCTCATCTGAGATTAGAAGTTGAAACTCCGTTATGGATGGAGTCAGAGGAAGAAGAGGGCGTTTATCCATTACTAACGATAGGGAAGGCCTTAACTTTTAAAGATGAAACTGAAGATGATGCCATTAATAATTTCATCAGTGAACCCAATTCTGTCAACAAGAAAAAAATTTAGATTATGAATGCTACTCTAGGAGAAGAGGAATAAGAAAATCTCATAGAAGAGGCATTAGTTAGTGACACTCACATAGTTCCAGTGTTGAAAAATTCAAAAAGTGTTCCTATCGAGGTAGAGTCTGGAAAAACCCTGAATATTAATCCCAGCCTTTCCTCAGATGAACAGAAGCACCTGATCATTCTCTTAAAAAAACATAAGGGGGCATTTGCCTGGGAGTACATAGACATGAGGGGCATTCCCTTTAATCTTTGCACCCATCACATTTATATCAAAAGTGACTCCTGGCCTGTGTGCTAGCCTCGACGACAAATGAACCCCAATCTTAGGGACATAGTGAAGGAATAAATTCAGAAACTCTTGGAAGTAGGATTTATATATCCTATTTCAGACAGCGAGTGGGTGTCTCCACTCATAATAGTAAACAAAAAGAATGGTAAATGGAGAGTCTGTGTGGATTATAGAGAGATGAACAAGGAAACACAAAAATACCACTTTTCCCTGCCTTTCATCGATCAAGTACTTGACACCTTATCCAGGAAGAAGTTCTTCCCCTTCCTGGATGGGTTTAGCGGGTACAATCAAATCCAGATTGCTCTTGAAGACCAGGATAAAACTACCTTCACTTGTCCCTGGGGAACTTTTGCATACAGAGTGCTTCCCTTTGGTTTGTGCAATGCACCAGCCACATTTCAAAGAGCTGTGATTGGCATTTTTTCAGAATTAGTTAATGATAGTATGGAAATTTTTATGGATGATTTTACTCCCTATGGAAAATATTTTGAAGAAGCCTTGAAAAATTTGGAAAAGGTTTTAACTCGCTATGAATAGACCCAGCTCTCTTTAAGCACTGAAAAGTGCCATATTATGATGAGTGAAGAAGTGGTGTTGGGGCATTTTATCTTTGTTGATGGCATCCAGATGGACCCCTATAAAATCAAGGTAATAAAAAATATACCTACTCCTGCAACTCAAAAATAAGTGTGAAGTTTATTAGGGCATGATGGATACTACAGAAGATTTATAGAAAACATTTCCAAACTTGCCTCTCCTTTGTTTTCACTATTGATAAAGGATGTGCAATTTATTTGGAATGAGGCATGCCAGACAGCGTTTGTTAAACTTAAGGAGAAGTTGTCCACAGCTCCTATCATAAGAGGGACCAATTGGACCCTGCCTTTTCACATTTCTTCAGATGCTTCTGATACTGCCATTGGAGCAGTTCTAGGACAACAGGATGGGCAAGCACCTTATGCAGTTTATTATATTAGTAAAAACCTTGCTCGTGCTGAACTTAATTATACTGTTACCGAGAAGGAGTTTTTAGCCATTGTTTACTCCATTAACAAATTTCGACATTATATCACTGGATATCCTACATTTGTGCACACTAAACACTCGGCCATCAAATATCTCATAAATAAACCTGTTACTAATGCTAGGGTAACTAGGTGGCTGTTATTATTACAGGAATTTGATATCACCATTATAGACAGACCTGGAAAAGAAAACGTTTTCACTGATTTATTATCTCATTTTACTAACAGTGATGATAATTTTCTTGTGGAGGACTCTTTTCCAGATGAACACTTATTTGCAGTTTCAATTCACTCCCCTTGGTATGCAGATGTTGCTAACTATTTGGCTGCAGGAAAGCTTCTAGCACATTTGTCCAAAAGAGAAAAGAGGAAAATTATTCAACAAAGCACTAGGTATTGTTGGATAGATGGTCATCTCTTCTACATAGGCCCTAATCTTGAGATCAGAAGATGTGTAAGAGAAGATGAAATATTCCATATTTTGAAGGCCTGCAATGATGAGCCTTGTGGGGGACATTTTGCAGATAGGAAGATAGGACACAAAGCGCTGAGAATGGGCTACTATTGGCCGACCCTTTTTAGGGATGCAAAACGATATGTCCAGTCTTGTGATAGCTGCCAGAGGATGGGCCAACCCAATAGATTAGATCAAATGCCTCTTCAACCACAACTGGTGGTTGAACCCTTTGACAGATGGGCCTTAGATTGTGTTGGTCCTATCAACTGTGCAACTCCAGAATAATTCTGTCCCCAATATGCTGATACGACCTCGACTTCCTGCTTAACCTAACCCTAACCCAAATAATAAAGTAGTCCATCAGTTTGAGACTGTCAACATGCCTGCTTACTCCATTACTCCTGTACCCTGCAACGATATCCACTTATGATAAGGAAAGGTAGTGGATCATTTGATCATTGAGGATGTTCCATCCTCTGTCCATGAAGAACGGATGAATCCACAGTATGTATCCAATACAATGACCCCCATTATTGAAGATGCTGAATATCCTACTAATATGTCAGCTGAAACACAGAACGACACATCTATTGACATACATCCTACCCAGTTGATTAGGGAGCCACCATACCCTGAAAGATTAATGTTACCAAAGGTAGTGGGACAGCCGCAGTTTAACCTCTTAGGAGAGTTAAAAAAATCTTTATGTTAAAATTCCCCTCCTTCAAGCCCTTCAAGACGTACCTATCTATGCTAGAACTGTTCGATATCTGTGTAAAATGAAACCAAGAAGGAAACCCAGGGATCCTCCCACTGTTCATGTCGCAGGGAAATTATCTGCATTAATAATGGGAAAATCCCTCTTAGCCAAATATGATGACCCTGGGAATCCCATTGCCACGGTGCAGATTCGACGCACACAAATACCCAACATTCTGGTAGACTTATGAGCAGCAATTAACATTATGACTATTGAAACTGTAAGGATACTTGGGCTCACTAATCTTAGGCCAACTCCTACCATTTTAGAATTGGTAGATAGATCCACTATTAAAACTGAAGGAATATTTTTTCCCTTTGGCATTTGATCTGGTTTTTTTTAGAATAAAATGTGCAAGGAAGCGCCTAAGGAGCAGGGGTCATTATCGAGCCTATTGACCAGGGTCGTTCTTTTGTAACTTCCTGCATCAGAGGAAAATTCCTTGAACAAATCTGCGTAGCTGCAACACCATAAATTCCCGCCCTCTACCCGATCTCTGCGCAGCTGCAACACCATAAATTACCACCTTTACCCCGCCTCTGCGCAGCTGCAACACCGTAAATTCCTACCCTTTATCCCATTTCACGCAACTCCATAAATTAGCTGCAACACCATAAATTACTGCCTTTATCCCGTTATCACGCAACTGCAACACCGTAAACTCCCGCCCTTTACCCCATTTTCACGTAGCTGGAACACCGTAAATTCCCGCCCATTACCCCGTTTTTTGGTAGCTGCGACATTGTTTCACTTTGGTCCATTTTCACCTTTTTCGGCAGCTACGACACCGTTTCACTTTGGTATATTTTCACCTTTTTTTCAGCAGCTACGACATCATTTCACTTTGGTCCATTTTCACCTTTTCCGGTAGCTGCGGCACCGTTTCACTTTGGTCTATTTTCAACTTTTCTAGCAGCTGCGATAACATTTCACTTTGGTCCATTTTCACCTTTTCTGACAGCTGCGACTCTGCCAAAACCGGTTGATTTTACTCTAAATTCCAGCTGTGACTCTGCTAAACTGCTTGATTTTTCTATGGTCTGCGGCTGTGACTCCTCCAGTCTTGGGAGAATTCTGAGCAACCTTGGTTAGCTACTCCTCCATATCGGGCTCCAATTTCTTGTGCTAGCGATCCAGATTTATTTTTCAGCATTTATCATGATTCCGACAAAGTTGATACGATGGTTTTGGTTCGCCAACAAAAAAGGTCATTCCAGCATACCTGCAATAATGATTAACTTTAAATGGCTGCACTTCACATGCACTACTATTTTCAAAAGGTCACCCTTCATCGCATATTTTCGAAGGTATGGTTCTGATTATTTACTTGATTAAGCATTAATTATATCTGACAGCATTAATCATACCTTCCTCTCTGTACCCATTATTACACTTGCATATCGTTAACTGTCCACTCGTATGACTTAATGGCTATTTATGATACCTGATAACTTCCACCTTTCCTAATTGGGAAAAACTTTTCAAATATTTCTATGCTCTGAAAATTTCCAAATTTACCCAACTCCACTCTCAGCTATTCATGCATACTCTGTGCTCTAAGCTCCATTATCGGTACCTATAATCTGTTGGATTGAGACACACTTCTGAAGTCAAACGAACATGGGTATTCCAGCTCGGCATGAACCTCCCGATACGCAAAAACTAAGAAGAAATGCTGAATTTTTTGCTATTTTTGAAGCTGCGGGCTGGACTGAGTTCTTCCAACACCTAAATGGGTTTCATTGCGAGAAAACTCTACAATTTGCCTTAAATCTTACAGAAACCCACTCAGAGGTGTGGGGGTTACATATTGAAGTCTCTAAAGCGATAGTGGCTGAGGTCACTGGCCTTCCTCAGGTGGGCAAAGCCTGGTTTGGTTGAAGAACCCCCAATGTTGCTGCAGTACAGGATTTTCTAAGAGAGGGGGAGCACATTCGACACTCATGGAGAGGGATAGAATTACAGTCATTGCCTTGGCCATGGGATCAAGTAGAAATTTTCCTCAAAAAGTATATCACCTGTGAAGGTAGGTATAAAATAGTCTATTACTCTGAATTGTCTTTATTATCTCATCTCCGTCATGGGGCCTTACTGAACATTCCATTTTACCTATTAAATGATTTACACCATATGGTGGGGTTTGTTAGAACAACCAAGCATCCAAACTCCTCCCTTACCCACCATGGCCTAATTAAATTAATAATTTTATGGGCCTTGGCCCAACGGAACCAAACCTGAGAGCAATTTATTGGTCAAATTTAGGAACCCTCCCTTTTTCCCATTGTTCCAATAGAAGAGGAGGTAGAAGTACTTGCACTCTTGGGGCCTGTTCAAAACCAAGAAGAGCTTGCCAATAACCAGTTGGGGGGAAATGAAGAGCAACAAGAGGCTCAGAGTCCCTCCAATTTAGTTGGGGGGGGGAAATGAGATTGGATTGCAGGATAAGTCAGAAGACCAAGTAGCACAATTGGAGGAAAATGCACAAGAAAACCCTACAGAGAGATTGAATAATATGGCAGCCTTGACAGCAGAGGCTGAAAATGGAGCAGCATTAGATGTTGCGACAGCTGAAGTCAAGGATGTTAGATCCATGATAACAGAAGAAAACATGGAGGTCTTGACCATTGAATCTTCCCCTGAATCTGGAGGGACTCTGATAGAGGAAGAACAAGAAAATGTTGAAACAGAGGATATCCCTTCCACATCAGCTACAAATATAGAAATTCCATCACCACGGAGAAAAAGGAGGAGATCAAAAGATGAAATACGAGCATCACCACCAATAAGATGAAAAATAACCAGGTCAGTTACAGTAGCAGAAGCAACAAGGGAAAGATGGGCAACCATAGAAGCACAGATTGAATTTCCCACTCTGAGACACAAAGAAAATGATGCCCCATAGGAACCGTCTGCAGAAGAACCTCAAATTGAGGGAATCCTGTATGAAAATGGGTTATTAAACAAGGAAGTACAATCACTATGAAAGGAACTAGAAAACTAGAAGGAAGCATGCAGGAAACAGGTGGAAAGGAAGCTACACACATTGGTTGAGGCTGCAGACCAAGTAGAAGGATCAACTCCTGGTGAGGTTAGTGATGAGGAGGAAAGAGTGGTTTTTCCTGTGTGTGGAGAAATATTTAACGAGTCAGGTTACAGAGTCATAGTCCGTGCCTTTGTGACACAACAAACCGTACCAACAGGTGTGGAAGAACAAGGAAAACTTGACTTGAAGGATGGTGAATCCCCCCAAGAGAAACTCCAAATAAGGGAAGTAGCAAATAAATAGGGTGCTGATACACAAGAACCAGCATCTTTGAATATTCCTGTTGAAGTTTCCATCCAAGTCGGGATAGATGAACTAGAGGTCGAGGTTATTCCTAATTTTGTTGAAGAAGTCTGCATTGTGACTCCTAAACCTTCTCAGGACACATAAATAATAGGGATGGAACTCCAATAGTTGAATGATGATGAGGTTGAACAGGATGTTGATACACAAGAACCATCATCCTTGAAAATTCTTGTTGAAGTTGCCACCCAAATGAGGGAAGAAGAAGAACCAGGGATTGAAAATATCCTGGAATTTAATGAAGAACTTTGCACTGTGACTCCTGAGCCGTCTCAGGACACAAAGATAATAGAAATGGAATGCCAACAGCAAGAAAATGAGGAAGTTAACCAGCATGTTGCTACATAAGAACCAACATCCCTGGAAATTTCTGTTGGGACTCTTAGGCTGCAACAAGAATTCAAACCTGGGATGGTCATCATTCCTAATTTGGATTTAGGAGAGGATGAACAAATGCAATCACAATCCTTAGGGGACACTGAAATCCTCGAGGAACAACTCCATATTGAAGAAGACATGAAAGAAAATCTACAATCCCATCAGCATGAAGAAAGAGAAGGGCAGGGCTCTGTTACACAAGAACCAGCAACCTTGCATCCCACTGTCGAAGCTGCAGCTGATAATCAGGCAGATAAGGAGATTAAAATTCAGGAGGAGGTTGTCCCACAATAACCAACATCCTCGCAAGAAGCTACTGAATTTGCTATAGGAGAACTCTAAAAAGAGAATGCTGTTACACAAGAATCAGCATCTCCAGAAGTTGTTTTAGAACCACCTATGGTTGAATTTGTTGCCGAAGAAATTCCAGGAAGGGACGCTGTTACACAAGAACCAGCACCCACAGAAGTGATCTCAGAAGTACAGGATGTTCAATTTGGCACATCAGGCAATAAGGTATGGACTCAATTGCCTCAAAATTTTTATCAATTTGGATTCCAATAATGAAAGACATCCTGAAGAAGAAGAAATCCTGAAGCTTACAAAAGAACTCTCGATCCTGAGAATAGAAGTGAGGAAGTGGAGGAGTCAGGTGGAGAGATATCAAGAAGGGATGGTTTCCCTCGTTGAACATAGAAAGACCATCAGGGGATTGAAGGAAAAATGGGCAGAAGAACTCATGACCCATAAACTCTGTGGGGAGGAGTTACAGAAGGAGCTAAAGGAGCTGAAAAAGTTTAAATCCATGTAGGTGGAAAAAGATCAGCTGTATACTCTTTCTCAGGAATTGTTGGGTACTAGAGTACCATCTTCCTCTTACCCTGTATTTTTATTTGAGCAGTTTATTTGGTTTAAATTAAGGGCTATAAAAGAAGGGAGGCCATATGAAATAGCAACCTCAGCTAAGTTCCTGGAAACATTTATGGGAATTTATTTTGAGGACCAAAATTTGCTGTGTGAGCTTTATTTGCATGAGTTGGCTTGTCCTTTGGACCGCCATTCAAATCCTGTCCCTTTCTCAGGTGATGTTCGACTGAGGGCTTTTGTCTCCTTTGTGATTAATCATGTTCAATGGGAAAGGTCTTTCCAAACCTTCTCTCACAATGAGGCCCACTCTAATCTTTGGATTTGAAGTGAACCTCAGGATCATGGTCTTCTCCTTGCTCGACATCAGAGTTTACTCTCGTGTCCCATCCAAACTCGACATATAATGGAACTTCAAGAAAGGGTTATTTCTACTTGTACCAACCAAATTTCCATGCATCAACAAGTGGCTTTGGAAGGTAGTCAACACAGATGGCAGGTTGCCTCTCAAATTCTTATGAATAGGGATCCCTACTGTTACAGTAATTTTGAACAAGCACTTTCCAGGATTGAGAGTTATGTTGGATGCATGAGGGAATGTGGGGTTAATTGGCTGGGACTCAAATTTAAATTTCCTCTCATCTGGTGGCTAGCAAAACCATACAGGGAAGATTTCTCATTAACAAGGGCATAGGAGCAGAGGTATTGGAGATATTGGGTTGTCCATAAGGGATTTGTAGAAAAACAGGGAACATCTGAATTCCCATACAACTTTTCTTCTCTCCATGAACAAAGCACAACGCCAGATTCAGATTCAGAATAATGGAGGTTTTTGCTTGAGGACATGCAACAAGACAGTTGGGGGAGATGTTGGGCCCGTAAATGACACCTTTTAGACCACCTTTATCTACCTCCTTTTGCCTCATCCTACTCTCTTATGCGTGCTAAACAGATGTTTTTCCTTCACATGGTCCCTCAAGTCATGCAGGTATGGTTAATCATTGTCTTATTTTATTAATGCTTAGGATTGTGGTAATCAGGGATTTACATCTTAAATGATGCCAATATATGGTGGTTTTATAAAGATAATTCAAGATGTAAAGAATATAGGTGAAGCAATCCGAACATTCCAAAGGAGGGATGGACATTCATTGCTGAGTTGATCACCATCCATTCCATCATTGCTCAAAGAACGCGGTCCAAAGGTATTATTCCATGCGAGTTGTACAAGGGTAGCTACAACAGACTACGACAGAGTTGGAGACACTAGTGTACCGTTGCCTAGAAGTAGCTGTAATCCGCAGAATATATTCTTAATTAACCATGATCATTATTTTTGGCTCGAATAACATTTTCCCTATATTTTCTGCTCTCATCTTGCCACGACTGTAACAACTCATCGTAAGTAGGGCTACCTGAAGATCATAGTGTTGACTAAATTGTCATTGATGCCAACAGGTGTGTGTTAATGTGTCTTGGTGTCCTTTGAGGAGCCTCTGAGGGTTGAGTAAGTGTTAGTGTCTAAGGAGACCTTTTGATCTTGTCCAAGCCTAAGTCTGAAGCCCTTGGAGCCCTTGGGACATTGCCAAAATCCCTGATCATGCCCTATTATCCTAGAATGTGTTCTTGGTGGGTTGATGAAGTTGAAAGTGTCTGAATGACCCTTTCAGTGGTCATTTGCGTGTTTTAGAGGTCCTGATACCCTAGGAGAATCCTAGGCATCTCCACATCTTGATGGTCATAAAGTATGTGGCATTTTTTGTTGACCTAACTAAAGTTACTAAAACCCTAAACCTAAATATTAACCTATAAACATTTAATATTTCCACATTTTGTGCAAAGGTTCCCTAACATGAATTAAGTAACAACTATTAACACATAATCAAAATAATATTAAAAATTAATTTAAAATTGTTAAAACCCTTCATCCTCAAAGTATGTTTAAAAGTTAAAATAATTCTTAAAACATTAATAAGAGTTTGACATGTTTTAATTAAACATTAATAATATTTATTTATTTAAAAAAAAAAATCCTTAAAAAAATGGATGAATATAATTAAAATAATAAATACCTTTTTAAAATCTTAAAAAAAAAAACAAGTGGCCCCATATGCTTCCTTAAACACATGAACATACCTAAATTTATCACAATTATAATAATAAAAAACGTAGATGGTGACCAAGGATTCTTTGAAGAAAATTGTATAAGTCATGAACATGACTTCCCTGCTCATATACATACTCTCCTTTAACGTGTATAAATTCACCAAAAATTATCACATTTCATTAAGGTATAAAACATAGTTGACTGAAGTATGCTGAACTCGTGACTTCTCTTCAAAGGTACATGACCACGACCGAACCAGGCTGAATGCCGAAAGGGATATGAAGCATTTCCGTTCAAATCTCAGGCAGTTGGGAGGATGCGAAAGAAGGTTTAATTACAGGTGAAGCTTGCTGGTGTTTAGGGCCTGTGGAGGAGTAGTCCACGAATTTTTTTTTGCAGCAGAGAGTCCTGAACTTTTCCAGAGGTTTATGACAGAACTGGTCTTGGGGCTTGATTTTCTTACCACCAGCAGATCCAACACAAGCAAATGAAGATGAAGTAAAATAAATTCGTGGACTGAGGCAAATGACGCTGAGAAAAATTCGGGCAGCAGCAGTAGGTTTTTGGTCTTTTATTTTTCTTCAAAATTTCGGGTACATCAGCTCTGAAATCGTAGCAACAGTGAAAGAATGAAGCCTGTGACTCTCTCATGGACTGTGTGAAGGCCGAGGGTTACAATCTTGTGCAGTCTCGAATGACTGAGGCTTAATTCCCAGGTTTGAAGAAGAATTCGGTGGTAAAGATTTACATTAATCTACAGGTCGTGATTCTGTCTTTATAGAAGAATGAATATAATCTGAAATCATTGTGGTTCCAATGAAATGTGTGGGTTCCCTAGCTATTGACTAACCATAATAATGTTATACAATGATGATGAAATGATGTGAATATTCTATGATGAGCTATACTATGATGATGTACACTCGATGTTAATGATGCTTACACTATATACATGCTACATGATACACTCTATGATGTGACTTTATGATGTTGATGCATTCAAGTGGCAGCAGTAAGAGATTCTTTTGCAGCAGAGATTTCTTTTTCTCTTGAGAAGTTTCCTATCTGTTTTGAAAAGCCCAAAGTCCTATGTTAGCTGAACCATATTACAGTATACTTGACAGCAGTCTAAAGGAACCAATTTGCACAGTCCATTAAGGCCTCCAAAGTTGCCTCAACAGTTTGAAGACTTTCAAAGTAACTCAGTCATCAAGAATCCAAATTGAAGTCTACTTGAATTTTCTACAAGCATACTGTTAGTTCTGAAATTGTTTCAGCAGTAAGGTTTGACTGAATATACATACACAGTCATAAGCTACAGCAAAGGTATGTTACTATACTTACATGAACAGTGGTATGTATGAAAGGTGCAAGTTTATAATTCATGAGATCAAGTCATCCTTAGTCCAAATTTTCAGCAGTCCGAATTTGAAGGATCAACAGTTATTGTTTGGGATTGACTATGAAGCTGGAAGCCTAGAACCTTTTGTAATGAAGTCTGTGTTAATGCTGAACTGTGGTGAACTTGACAAATGATAAAATGCTCACAATGACATGATTTGATAGTATTGAATATACAATGATATGGAGTGATATGTTTCCTGAGATATGCTTGATGATGCTCACACATTCTCAGTGATAAGTACAGTACCGTCCAAGGTGTGTTGGTATGATGATATTTATGCTGTAAAGTGATGATACACTCTTACATTTTATGATGAAAATTATATGATGCTACATGGTATAATGCTTGCTTCGGTATGATGACACACTTCTATGCACTATGATGTGTACATATTACATGATGATGATGAGTGCACATACTTGATGACATTGATGCAAATTCTATGATGATGCATGTCTGATGAATGTGTATAGAGCAGTGTGTGTGGCAGTGATAAGATTGACTTGACAGTAACCAGCAGTGTTGATGAGCAGCTTGATCAGCATGACCGTGATAACATAAGTAGTATGTGGCAGTGATATCTGTAGTAGATTCAGATATTGGATTGACATAGGTTTCCTTATGAGCAAGTGGTTTGACTCAGATTGGATAAGTTGTATGAGCAGTTGGTTTGATTCAGGTGGATAGAGTTTGGTGTGCAAACTCATATTGACTCGGTTGGATGATTGATTGGTACAGCATAATTGGACAGGTTACTGGTTTAGTTCTAGTGCAGTGATGAGCAAGTGATGAGTTTATGAATAATGATCAGATGATGAGCAATGTGATACAGTAGACGGTGATCAGTTGATGAGCAGTATGATGCAGCAAATAGTGATCAGTGGTTAGTAGTGGCAGTGAATGTGCAGTGTGGTACAGATTGTGCCATATAGTACATGTGTTGATTAGCAGGTCCACAGGATCAGTGCGGTTGTGGTTCAGTAGTTCAGTGTCTATCTTCTTATCAGGGTGGCAGGACGAGGCAAGGAAAGGAGGTTGTAGCCTCCTTCCGGTAGAAGCCGGAAAACTAGGGAGTGGCAGCTTCCTTCAGGTCGTATCCTGTAAATCAGGGGGTCGTAGCCTCCTTCCAGTTGAAGCTGGAAAATTGAAGTCTTTGTAATAAGGGGGTAGTTGCCTCCTTCCAGTTATTTCTGGAAAACTATTTTAAAAAGGCTTCCGTGGTTTTCCCCCTAGGACTTGGGTTTCCACGTAAAAATCTTGTGTACTGTGTTGCTATGCTTTCTATGTGATGATGATGATATGATGATGATAACAATGCTGATGATCATATAATGATAATGTGACGATGCATAATATTGAATAAGTTGTTGATTATAAAAGTTGAAAAAGTAATAAAGACTGCACACACAGATTCACCCCCCCTCTCTGTGTTCCTGGTGTGTTCAACAATTGGTATTAGAGCGGGTCCTTCACAAAAAGCCTTATCATCTTGAAGGAGATCTTTCGCACACCATGGGGTTCTCGGTGAATGGAGTACCATTGTCATGTGAGCCAAATTATTACTTGATCTGGAAAATGAGAATGCAGGCTTATCTTGAGGCAATTGGTGTATGGAAGTCAGTTGTTACTGGATATACAGCTCCAAAGAAAGTGAAAACATCAGCTCAAAAAGAAGCAAAGAAAAATAATTCTATGGCTATGGAAGCCATCCTTGAAGGCCTAGCAGATATCCAAAAGAATAAGATAGGGAAGTGCATCTCAGCTAAGGAACTATGGCTCAAATTAGATAAATACTACTCCAATAAAGAAGAGGAAGCAGAGGTTATGGAATTAATGCTTGAAGATCTAACAGACCTCCAAAAGGAGAAAATAGGAAAGTGCAACTCAGCTGAAGAATTGTCGTTCAAAATAAATCAGCTAAACGAAGAACAAGAAGCAAAAGACGGGTCAATACAAGATCCAGGTAAGTATGAAGGTATGTTCCTTGAACACTCTGTTTGTAATTATTATAAAGATATATGTTTATCAGGTAAAGAAAATAAGAGCTTTTCTGAATTAATTGAATGCAACACTTCAGATTATGATGAAAATCCTAGCTTTCCAATGAGTAATACAAATTTAGCTGATATTATGATAGACAATGAAATTAATAATGTTTCGCAAGAAGTGAAAAATCTATGTGAACAGAAACAGGTATTGCAAGAGCAATTGGACAAAGCCAAGAAGAAAAATCAAGAAGAATCTGAGAAGGCCACACAGACCATAATTAATTTGAAACTCCAAATTGAAGAAGCTAGCGGAATCAAAGAAGCCATATCCAAATCTTTGAAAGACAAACTTGATAAGTCAGCTACAGAAATTGAAAAGCACTCAGAAGAAATTGTCAAGCTCAAAAGACTACTAGAAGATAAGGAAAAAGAATTGATCTGCAAGCTACAAGACAAAGACAATGAGATAAGTTCTTATAAGGCTAAAGAAATATTGGAAGAGAAGTTAAGAAAAAAACAAGAACTGGAAATCAAATCCTTGAAGGTAGATTTATGAAAGGTATGTCTGACAAACTTTGAATTTGAAAATGACCTCTCAGAACTGAGAAAGGAGAATCATATACTACAAGGTCAACTGCAAAAATTCCACGACAATGATCAAAATTCAAAAGGAAAGATGGAGGACAATATCTTTGCTCTCAACAAACAGGTAGAAGAAGTTAAGAAGATAGAAGAAGATCTAACAAGACAACTCCAAGAAAAGATATAAATTTGTCAAAAGCAAGAATTGAAGATCCTCTCCTTGAGGGAAGACCTCGACAAAACAACTACTCAGTTAAAGACAAATTCAAAGATCGAGAAGAACATTGAAGAAAGTAAAATCTCTATAGTAAAAGAAGAAAAGGCTAACAGTAATACATGTATTCCTAGAAGATCTCATGATCAACAAGAATCAAGAGAAGTTACTGCTCAGAGATATCCTATAAGGTTCCATGGTCACTGCTACAAGTGTTACAACTATGGTCACAAATCCATTCATTGCAGAGCTCATGACAGAATCACTCCAGAAAGAAATAAAAGTACATTTTTGGTTCAGTGCTACGATTGTTATCATTATGGTCATTTCGCAAAACATTGCAGAGTGCAGGGGAAGGTTAAAGTTTGGAGAAGAAAGCAAGTTCAATCGAATGACATGAACAACCATCATCCTACCAAAATATGGAAAATAAAGTTAGTAAACCAAAACAAAAATGATGAAAACCTTGGCCAATGCCATTTTGAAGACTGTTGACCAGTGATATGAAGTGTACAAAGAATGTGTAAAAGGAGATATGTACCTGATTATCAGATTTGAGTATTGTGTAGTAGTTGGTTCCAGCAGTATTCATGGGACAGAATACAGGTCCATAAAAAAAAAGGGCATCAATGCTCATTGATAAGGGAAGAAGTAGTGCCAAAAGAAGTTCTTGGTGTCATTAATGCAAATGAAGAAAAGTTGAAAAGGAAGAGAAGTTGATGAGAGGGGGGAACATGGCCTAAGGGGGAGCATTCCCTGAGGAGGAGCAGTATGATCAAAGGATGTTCCCTTTTCCATTGATGCCAAAGGGGGAGAAAAAGTTGAACAAGGTAGGTAAAAGAAGCATGATCTAAGGGGGAGTTGTGTGGACAAAAGAAGCTCATTCGAAGGGGGAGCTTTGGAGTTGTCATCAATGACAAAGGGGGAGATTGTTGACTAAATTGTCATTGATGCCAACAAGTGTGTGTTAATGTGTCTTGGTGTCCTTTGAGGATCCTCTGAGGGTTGAGTAAGTGTCAGTGTCTAAGGAGACCTTTTGATCTTGTCCAAGCCCAAGTCTGAAGCCCTTGGAGCCCTTGGGACATTGCCAAAAGCCCTGATCATGCCCTATTATCCTAGAATGTGTTCTTGGTGGGTTGAAGAAGTTGGAAGTGTCCGAATGACCCTTTCAGTGGTCATTTGCGTGTTTTAGAGGTCCTAATACCCTAGGAGAAGCCTAGGCACCTCCACATCTTGATGGTCATAAAGTATGTGGCATTTTTTGTTGACCTAACTAAAGTTGCTAAAACCCTAGACCTAAATATTACCCTATAAACATTTAATATTTCCCCATTTTGTGCAAAGGTGCCCTAACATGAATTAAGTAACAACTATTAACACATAATCAAAATACTATTAAAAATTAATTTAAAATTGTTAAAACCCTTCATCCTCAAAGTATGTTTAAAAGTTAAAATAATTCTTAAAACATTAATAAGAGTTTGACATGTTTTAATTAAACATTAATAATATTTATTTATTTAAAAAAAAAAATCCTTAAAAAAATGGATGAATATAATTAAAATGATAAATACTTTTTTAGAATCTTAAAAAAAAAAACAAGTGGCCCCACATGTTTCCTTAAACACATGAACATACCTAAATTTATCACAATTATAATAATAAAAAACGTAGATGGTGACCAAGGATTCTTTGAAGAAAATTGTATAAGTTGTGAACATGACTTCCCTGCTCATATACATACTCTCCTTTAACGTGTATAAATTCACCAAAAATTATCACATTTCATTAAGGTATAAAACATAGTTGATTTAAGTATGCTGAACTCGTGACTTCTGTTCAAAGGTACACGACCACAACCGAACCAGGATGAGTGCCAAAAGGGATATGAAGCGTTTCTGTTCAAATCTCAGGCAGTTGGGAGGATGCGAAAGAAGGTTTAATTACAGGTGAAGCTTGCTGGTGTTTAGGGCCTGTGGAGGAGTAGTCCACGAATTTTTTTTTGCAGCAGAGAGTCCTGAACTTTTCCAGAGGTTTATGACAGAACTGGTCTTGGGGCTCGATTTTCTTACCACTAGCAGATCCAACACAAGCCAACGAAGATGAAGTAAAATAAATTCGTGGACTGAGGCGAATGACACTGAGAAAAATTCGGGGATCAACAGCAGGTATTTGGTCTTTTATTTTTCTTCAAAATTTTGGGTACATCAGCTCTGAACTCGTAGCAACAGTGAAAGAATGAATCCTGCGACTCTCTCATGGACTGTGTGAAGGCCGAGGGTTGCAATCTTGTGCAGTATCGAATGACTGAGGCTTAATTCCCAGGTTTGAAGAAGAATTCAGTGGTAAATATTTACATTAATCTACAGGTCGTGATTCTGTCTTTATAGAAGAATGAATATAATCTGAAATTGTTGTGGTTCCAATGAAATGTGTGGGTTCCCTAGCTATTGACTAACCATAATAATGTTATACAATGATGATGAAATGATGTGAATATTCTATGATGAGCTATACTATGATGATGTACACTCGATGTTTATGATGCTTACACTATATACATGCTACATGATACATTCTATGATGTGACTTTATGCTGTTGATGCATTCAAGTGGCAGCAGTAAGAGATTCTTTTGCAGCAGAGATTTCTTTTTCTCTTGAGAAGTTTCCTATCTGTTTTGAGGAGCCCAAAGTCCTATGTTTGCTGAACCATATTACAGTATACTTGACAGCAGTCTGAAGGAACCAATTTTCATAGTCCATTAAGGCTTCCAAAGTTGCCTCAATAGTTTGAAGACTTTCAAAGTAACTCAGTCATCAAGCATCCGAATTGAAGTCTACCTGAATTTTCTACAAGCATAGTGTCAGTTCTGAAATTGTTTCAGCAGTAAGGTTTGACTGAATATACATACACAGTCATAAGCTACAGCAAAGGTATGTTACTATACTTACATGAACAGTGGTATGTATGAAAGGTGCAAGTTTATAATTCATGAGATCAAGTCATCCTTAGTCCAAATTTGCAGCAGTACGAATTTGAAGGAGTCAACAGTTATTGTTTGGGATTGACTATGAAGCTGAAAGCCTAGAACCTTTTGTAATGAAGTCTGTGTTAATGTTGAACTGTGGTGAACTTGACAAATGATAAAATGCTCACAATGACATGATTTGATAGTGTTGAATATACAATGATATGGAGTGATATGTTTCCTGAGATATGCTTGATGATGCTCACACATTCTCAGTGATAAGTACAATACCATCCAAGGTATGTTGGTATAATGATATGTATGCTGTAAAGTGATGATACACTCTTACATTTTATGATGACAATGATATGATGCTACATGGTATAATGCTTGCTTCGGTATGATGACACACTTCTATGCACTATGATGTGTACATATTACATCATGATGATGAGTGCACATACTTGATGACATTGATGCAAATTCTATGATAATGCATGTATGATGAATGTGTATAGAGCAGTGTGTGTGGCAGTGATAAGATTGACTTGACAGTAACCAGCAGTGTTGATGAGCAGCTTGATCAGCATGACCGTGATAACATAAGCAGTATGTGGCAGTGATATCTGCAGCAGGTTCAGAGATTGGATTGACACAGGTTGCCTATGAGAAAGTGGTTTGACTCAGATTGGATAAGTTGTATGAGCAGTTGGCTTGATTCAGGTGGATAGAGTTTGGTGTGCAAACTCAGATTGACTCGGTTGGATGATTGATTGGTACAGCGTAATTGGACAGGCTACTGGTTTAGTTCTAGTGCAGTAATGAGCAAGTGATGAGTTTATGAATAATGATCAGATGATGAGCAATGTGATACAGCAGACGGTGATCAGTTGATGAGCAGTATGATGCAGCAGACAGTGATCAGTGGTTAGTAGTGGCAGTGAATGTGCGGTGTGGTACAGATTGTGTCGTATAGTACATGTGTTGATTAGCAGGTCCGCAGGATCAGTGCGGTTGTGGTTCAGTAGTTCAGTGTCTATCTTCTTATCAGGGTGGCAGGACGGGGCAAGGAAAGGAGGTCGTAGCCTCCTTCCGGTAGAAGCTGAAAAACTAGGGAGTGGCAGCTTCCTTCAGGTCGTAGCCTGTAAATCAAGGGGTCGTAGCCTCCTTCTAGTTATTTTTGGAAAACTATTTTAAAAAGGCTTTCATGGTTTTCCCCCTAGGACTTGGGTTTCCACGTAAAAATCTTGTGTACTGTGTTGTTATGCTTTCTATGTGATGATGATGATATGATGATGATAACAATGCTGATGATCATATAATGATAATGTGATGATGCATAATATTGAATAAGTTGTTGATTATAAAAGTTGAAAAAGTAATAAAGACTGCACACACAGATTCACCCCCCCTCTCTGTGTTCCTGGTGTGTTCAACACAGAGATCTTCATGGCTGCCCAATAATAGTAGGAAGATGTTATGATTGTAATGGTATAAATATTGGGAACTATTTTGAGACAGGGGTTGAACTTTTAACCAAATTATTGTATCAGTTGTGAGGTTGTGTGTTCATCTACCACTTTTTAATACAAGGAGTTTGATTCTTTAGATCTCGGCATTTTAACGTGTGTTGCTTCCAACATCTCTGTGTGAAGGTTGGTCCCGCCTTCCCAAAGGGATTGCTGAGTTAATTAGGTATTTCATTTATCTTGTTGTGTGATTTTGTGATAATTCTCTTTATTTACAGTCAGCTGCAACAGTTATTGATTGTTGTGTGTCATTTGAATGATCAGTAATTACATCTTTTGCAAAACTGCAGTGGCGTGGTGTGTCAGTCGACTGTTAGGTTAACTATCTTTTATGCAACTGTGTGATAGTTGTAATAGCCTTGTTTATCCCTAGTTATTTCAATCGTTGTTTTCTTTAGATCTTTGTAGTTTGTTCCTTCGCAATTATAATTGCAGAATTTAATTCTTGTACTTTGAATTTCTAGAATATCTGAATTTAATTTTTGTATTTCAAATTTCTAGAATAACTGAATCAGGATAGTTGAATGGATCTTTCAATGGTTTGGTAATTAGGGATTTTACTTTCTGCAAAATTAATGTAGATGTTGTTTCCTGAATCTTTTAATTCTAGATTAAGGATTGTAAGAAGGTACTTGTGATTGCATTCTTGAGGAAGTAAATTAGATTAAGTGGATTATGGGATGAGTGTGGTTGAATAGAAAAATAGGATCATTTACTTACAGCATCAGCTACTTAGTGTTTAAATCATATATAGTGCATATTAGATCCTTGAAATAAGAGACTTCCTTGGGTTGATAATTTATATTGAACACTCTGTATGTTGGCTTTATTTAACTTGCATATAGGGTTCCCAACAATGCGTTAAATCATGAAAGCATTATACCCAAAGAAAATTTCCAATGACCAGGAGAAATATCTACAAAACAAAAAATAGTCAAGGTTGCAATTTCACTATATAAAAAGCTAACTGACAACTATAGTAATCAAACACATACCTAAACATTGTCAAGACCAACTTATGCATCAAAGTGATAAACAAAAAGATATTATGAACAAGGGAAGGCATGGACATTAGGGCATGAAATCATAACGTCCAAAGCAAATGTTTAATGGCTAGAAAATAGCTAGACAAGGAAGAATTTGTATTCCTTAACACAATGAAACTATTGTTGTTTGATCAAATTGTCTTGGTGGACTAAGCTTGATCTGACCTTCAATAAAAGAATTGGAAATATGCATTAGATTAAAGGATAATGCGATGTCCCTGAATCCATGAAAAAATGATCTAGACTTTGGACTATAGACATATCCTTAGGAATAAATTCATATCCAGAATGCACAGTGGTCAAATTTGCATTAGCTATAAAGTGAAATAATAATGCATACAATCAAATATGTAGAAAAAAACCATAGAATGCAATAAAAATTTGAATAGGAAAGCAAAATCTAGGAGATCCATAACACTTATGCACTCTTACACCTTGGAAAGAAGCTTAAACATAGCCATATAGGTAAATATGGATCAAAAATCTATTTATTATCATGATAATAAAAAACATAATCTCCAAACAATAGCAACAAGAAAATATAAATATGAATATTATTCTTTTTTTCATATCCACCTATATAATAAATATACATAATCAGTTGGACCTCTATAATGTGCATTGGTCAAATTACTTCTAGCCATATAATAAAAGCAAATCGCAAGTATGACTGAATAGAGAAGAAAATCAAACACTAGAAGAAAAACATAAAAGAATCAAATAAAAAACTATGATTGGAAGACATTTTTTCTAGGGTTGAAAAATCAATAATTCATACCAATTTTTCTATCAATTACAGATGGATGAAATAGGTGTCAATAAGTAATGAAAATAGGGACAAATTCATGACTCAACATCTCTATCAAACTCAAAATGTTGCATGTCCTCATGCAACCAATCCCCTTGCATTGTTCAAGCTTAAAAAACTAATTTGAAATTTGTTGTTATAGTGGAGTTTCAGCAGATGGCGAATGAGTTGGCGAAAAAGTGAGCGAAAAAATTGGCGGATAGTTTGGAGGTGTTTCAACAAATATCGCTAAATTTGGCAGAACATTTGGTGGATTTTTAGCCAGAGAGCGCTAAATTTAGCATAGTTTCAACCATATAGTGCTAAATTCCGCAGATTTTGAGCCAGAGACTGCTAAATTTACCAGAGTTTCAGCAAAAGAGCGCTAAATTTAGCTGAGTTTTAGCAAATAGAACAAAAAACTTTTGAAGCCATTTTCTCCCAAAGTACAAAGTGGATTTTGTTGAAATTTTGCAAGCATGTTCATACTTATCCAATTCCTCTTCACACCAAAAATCATGACAATTCAGTTCATCAATCCCAAGATATAAACAAATAAACCATGTATCAACAAATAAGCCACTATAGGTGTTTCAACCTATGTTTCAGCAAACTTCTTGAACCAATATCTTACAAAATACAAAGTGGGTATGGCTGAAATTTTGCAAGAAAGTTTTTACTTGTCCAATGCATCTCCACACCGAAAATCAGAGATACACACATCATGGATTTTAAGAAAAATTCAAATTAGTTGTAGGAGATGATGGCCATTTTTTCGAAATACGTGAAGTATTTTTACCTAAAAATTGGTGAGTACATTCCTCTTAACATAATGCTTCTACTCACGAAAAATTAAATCCATCTGATGCATGGATATCAAGATATAGGAAAAATGGCTATAGGTGATGGTGGCCATTTTATCAAAAAATGAGCATTGGATGGGGATCAAACTTACCAGAGTTTTTCATCATAATATTGTGCACTTCTTGTCCAAAAATAACGAGAAACCAGTTCACATTTTGTGAGATATGCTCAAATCAAATTCTGCACTTTTGTAGTTTTCAAAATTGCCATAGAAATGCTCCAATTCATGGACTGTAGCAACCCTTCTTTCCTCCCCAAACTGAATATTTTACATGTTACCTTACCTCAGGTAAAGTAAGAGTTGTTAGCTTAATTGGAAAGTATCCATCTCCCCCAAACTTAACATGTTGTCATTCTCTTATGCCTTGGAAGATATAAGCCAATGTATGCAACATGCAGTGATAAATTAATTTCCACAAACCTTTTCATATTTAGTAGCTGGTCCATTTCTCCATGGAAGAGAACATAATGCATATTTTTTTGTTGAGTATAATATTATTTATCAATTATAATTATAGTCCCAAGGTTCCCTCAAAATCCTTGGTTCATATGAGAGCATGGCTCATGTCTTGTGAGCTCCTCAAGCAGCTGATACAGAAAGCTGAAATAAACTGTTATGAGAAGAAGATGTTTCTCAAATAATTAATGCAGGCATCAGTCAACTTAGTCTCCAACCATGACAGTCAAACAAATAATTATAATAACCATTTATGTACTATAAGAAATATTTTTGTAGCAATGCATGCATTAGATTCTTCATACTTTGAATGTATAAGATAATGCTGACTTGCATTCAAATATGATGCTACAAGAAAGCAGAGATCATAATTGTTTGGAAAGTGAGCATATATGGAAAGAATCAATCATTAATTTTTATGATAGCATCAAATCTTATTCAAATTATGTATATCAACTCATAGTATCAAAATGCCAAGTTTACCATGCAACTATGATATCCCAACAAAGATGCGGCTGCCCCAAGATGGGATCCAAAAATTCCAACGCATGCAACCTCCAACCTTACTCAACAATGTAGAATTTGTTTTTTCAAGAAATCAACAAATAGTTGATGATATTCATGTGCAGTGGTCTTGAATTAGTCCATTCACACAAAGAAGAAAGTGCATGTGAAAGAAATACTCATAAAAAGAGTTTAGTTGCTAATTAACCATGAGTATTAAACAAGTAATCCAATTGTCTACTAGACCATATTTGAAATATATTTACCCTTTTTACCTTTGGTGGAAAGCTTATATACATTTGAGGTTGAATCCTTCATTAAGAGAGTTGCAAATTGACTATACTTAACTGCAATTGGCCCTATGCTAGAGTATATCCACAAAATGTTGCAAGCATTCTTTAATTTTTTTTTATTGATGTTACCATAAAATCTATGACATGATTGCACTTAGATGTATATCAAGCAGCCCATATGTATAAAGTGACTGATAAACCACACACCATATGATATAAATTCTCTTCTCAACTTATGTGGATGGGAGCCTGGTAATCATGGAGTTTTATATCTCAAAACAACTTGGGTTGCTGCTATATACATATAAGAATATTACCTCAAAAGTTGATTTGTCTTTTATCATTGTGGGAGAATGTTATATTGGAAACAAGAATTTTTCTCTGAATGTATTCTTTGTTAGATGGTAGAAACAACTTGTTATGTTGTAAGTTCTTGTGTCCATCTTGTGTTTTTCTTCCAATAGTTTCATTAACATGTGTATCAGCTGCTTATACAAGTTAATGAACATGTTAATGAACATGTTAATGAACATAGTTTCATTAACATGTTGTAAGTTCTTGTGTCCATCCTGCGTTTTTCTTCCAATAGTTTCATTAACATGTGTATCAGCTGCTTAAGAACATGTGTATCAGCTGCTTTTTCATAACATCTTTTCTCATTGTTGGCTCTTGTAGGAAACCATCTCTTTTTCTTCCAGTAAATTGTGGGATCTTGCATGTGTTGAATGGAATTCTTCTAATAACAACATATATTTTCTACCTACTGTTGGTTCTTGTGTGGTAGCAGCAAGGTATCTTCTCATGCTTTGGATTCTATAGATGGAGAGGAATAAAATGATGGTTTAGTTCCAATGAAGTGAGCGCTTATGATTGAGTGGAAAATTATGGAAGTGACTAGATAAAATACGGTATGGTTATGATAGGTGATGAAGAATTCTTAGTGTTTTTTCATGAAATATTCCTAAATTTTTAATAAATAAAAAAGTTATGCTATTTTAGGTTGATATGCTACTTAGACATATGCATATGAGAGCTGAAACTAAATGAGGTTAAATATGATCTGAACTATGTTGTCACTGGTTGCATGTAAGATTTCTAACTACTGGAACAAAATGGAAAAGAACTAAACATGATGCTACAAGTCATTATTTAAATCATGAGATCATATAATCTTCAACCGCTACCAAAACGAGGTACAATTCTTTACCATGCATGCTGGGGCTAATGTAGGTCAATCTGCTGCTCAGACGTATGTATATGAGAGCTGAAACTAAATGAGGTTTAACATGATCTGAACTGTGTTGTGCTAGTTGCATGTAATATTGCTAACTGCTAGAAAAAAATGGAAAAGAACTACACATGATGCTGCAAGTCATTATTTAAATGATGAGATCATATAATCTTCAACCGCTACCAAACCAAGGTACAATTCTTTACCATGCGAATGTATGTGATGAAGTCGAGCATGGAAAGAAATCGTTGAATTACCGGTGATTAATGTATGTCATTAACCAACATGAAGAAACTCACCTTTGATGACAATGAGTTATAAAGTACCTTAGTGCATCTTGACAAGTATGAATATATTTGATGGAGTCGAGTCACCTGTAAGATTTTTCAATCAAGAGGTATTAATAAATCCCCATGATTAACAATAATGAGATCTAACTTTGATTTATGCAGATCCTAGGGCACTATGAAAGACTTTATTCATGGGTGAGTAGGGAATGAAGTGGAAATTGCGGAAGTGATGAAATGGAGCATAAGGTAATGGAATGAATGGAATGGTAGAGTGAAGAAGGAAATGTATAGGCATATCATGGTGTTGATCAATGAGGATGATGAACATAATGTCATCTTAAAAGGATTCTTGGCATGTAGCAATGGGAATTGAATTCGGAAACATTGATATTCGTATGGTTTGCACATAAATCTCTCCATGTTTTCCATGTGCTCAATCCATTTTCAAATTGAGAAACAATATTCAAAACTCGCTCATGCATATATTAACCTTCTATCTTTCGAGGACCTCCAAAAACCTAGGCGCATTTGCCTACGGTAAAACATGAGATCGTGGAAGAAGAGAGATGATCAGTCTCTCTTCATCCAATACTTATGAAAAAAACAACAACAAACAATTACTTATAAAAAAAATCCAAATAAAAATGAATGAAGAAAATTCAATTTATACCTATGGGAGAGAGATGGCCAATTAGAATCACTAATAGTGTTTCGATCATAAATTCTTCGTTCCTCATCCAATTTGAGTGATTCCAAAGACAAATGAAAGAAAATTTATAGATATATTTCCATTATAAACATGGTTTAAAAATTCCATGATATTATATGTCAAAATGGCTTAGTAGAAACCTGTACGACAAGGTGTTTTTCAAATTCCAGTCTAGACCAACAATCACAGTTTTAGAAATAACTTATTCGTTTGATGATGGATTGATGTGATTCCAACTGGATGCGAAAGTATATTCATACACGAATATCCAATAGAAATCAGTTTTGAATCCAATAATAATTCATGGGACAAATAGGCCAATGAACAATCTAGGAAACCGAGTTTAATTTTTTTTTGTTGATTTGTGATAGGCAGTCGGTATTTGCCCATTAAATTTTTGTACAATATAGAAATTGAGTGATTCAAATTGAGTTCTAAACTATATTCATAGGGGAATATACCAATGAAACATGTTTTCAAGATATATCCATTAAGGAATCCAAAAATTGACAGTGTCGACTCTGTTCCTAAGCTACCTTCTTGACACCCCGCTAGTATTTAGACCAAATTTTTTTCGTTTGATGCCCAATATCAAAAATTCAAATTGGTTTGGAAACTAGATTCAAAGGTATACTTAGAAATGAAACAGGTTTAAAAAAAATTCCATTTGGTCTCCTAAAAATGGATTGTCCCGACTGTGTTTTAGTAATAGTTAAGTAATTATACAAGTTATTAACCACACAATATATCTTATAGACTATTTACTAAATTCTAAATTATTACTTAATACAAACTAGATTAGGGTTATGTATATAAACCTTATTTATGTGAAATAAATAGAGTTCCAATTATAACTTTTATTTCTTTACAGAGTTCTGAATAACTGTAATTTACAGAATAGTAAATAAAAACAAATGTAAATATAAATATTAAACAAATTAAAACTAAGAATTACATATTTAGAAACTATTTTATATTTACCATACAGGCTTATAACCTGTGAAGGAAAAACCTGAGGGTCGAAACCCTAACATTTAATTTATCTATTTATAAAAAAAAAATATTTAAGTTTTAATCCAATTACATTGATAAATATGTAAATAAACATTACAAGAAGATTTCAGTTGTAGACTGTTTACAGTCTTTTCATAAGACAAATAACTTTTATACAAAAAGTAAATAAATATATGGTTAACAGGCTAATAAACAACCATACACTTGTATTAGCCAAACTAAAGCAACAAGAATCAATGCCTAAGTATTAATTAATTTAAGAATATATTTTATACAAGGCTTTCTGTCCATTAAACCCTAACTCTTATAATCTAGACAGGTAAGTATAAAACTATAAATTTTATAGTACGACTAATCTACAGTCTTCACATTAACAATTTTTACTTGCAAAAAATATCTTAAACAACAATTTTCTTCACTGACAGTAGAAGAAAGAAAAACCCTTTTTCACAGTATCATTATTCACAGGTTAAGCGAAATTATAACAACACAAGACAGAGCTCAAGTATATCAAAATATTTAATTATATAACCAACTATAATACATTGTCAAGCCATAAGGCTGAATCCTAAATAAAATAAAAAAACAAATACATAACATGGCTCGAAGGCCGATATTACCCAGCATAACCGCAAGGATTTGCAAGTGAAAAGCGAAGTAACATCATATTAAAATCTCTTAACTAATGCGAAACTGAAACAGTCTTCCAAGCACTATATTATCTCCTTCAATAACCCTCATTGCAAGTAGGGTAAAACCCATTTTGAACTCAGGGCCTACCGGTTGTGTCATGAGTCCACTGAAGCCGGCCTTTGTTGTCATTCCACTGAAGCTTGGAGTTGATATGAGTTTCTGTGTTACTAACTTAACCAAAAGTTTTCAAAATGAAGAGTCAAGTTTGTCTTTACCTGCCAGAATAAGAGAATTCGAGCAACGAAGAAGCTGTCACCAGCTTCAAAAAATTTACACAGAGGAGTAAATATATCCCTACGCTGACCTGAAGTGGAGACAGAGTTATCAAGCTTAACTTCACAGGTTGTGATGAGCTACAAGAGAGACAAGACTGAAACCATGAACACGCCGAGAGCCAAACACTTAAACAGGTAACCACTCGCGCAATGAAGTTCACAATCATGAAGACTCATGACCAATACTGGATATTGAGTCTAAAACAACGACAAACACAAGCCATGGATCAAGCAAGCAGAGGAACAGCCTCCCATGGCCGCCATGAAAAACACGCAGAGCAGCCCACAGGCCAGCGCAACCCTCGGAAATGAAATAACAAGTGAATAGGGTTTTCCCAGTCTTTAAAGCCACCAATGCATGGACGAGGAGAGACCACGTGCCCTCCAAATATTTAATCACGCATGGGTTTGGTCTATAGTCCACCTGCGTGTTCAATAATCAGTTTATTATTGCAATGATATATAAACAACTATGCAACGACTATGGAATATATTTATATATATTCACTAATTACAACTATATCATGGTAATCGGAAGTATCAAGGCTTGTAATAATTGATAGCAATGATATATAACATTGACCTTAGAGTATGGATATAACAGCCTTGCCATCGGAACAATCCCAATGTTGGTCATACAATAAAGTATATCTAAATCACAATTGGTGTGTACACTTTGCAAAATGACGTTAAAATAGTTACATATTATATTGAAGTTCAAACCGTATTATTTGAAACCAATGGTTTAGGGTTAGTTATAATATATGGAGTTTGACTATAAGAGTAAAGGTATATAAACTATGACAAGTAAACAAGCACAACTCTTGACCTTGATGCAAGCATTTACAAAAAATAGTTTGTATACTCAACGTGTCAATAATAATAATAATAGAACCTATCATTATTTGGCAAAGATAGTTTGTGATTGTTATTGTTCCTTGTTCTTAGCATAGTATAAGAATCTTGGTCATATTGGTTTCACTTAATGTAGACCTCAGATTAGAACTTCTAGGTAGAAAAATCTACCATAATAATTATTATAAACTACAACTATTATAAGTGAGACAACTTGTTAATAGTAATTTTTACAATGGAGTAAACCATGCTCAAGGTTTATGATTATTAAAATAACACTGATAAAATATTTGCCTATGAATTAGACTTATGGAAGTGATGGTAGATAGTTTTCCATATTGAGATGATGCATTTAATTACAATGACCAAACTTATAATATCAAAGAGATTTCCCAGTAGTAAGATTCCTACGGGATGCAAGTAACAATCAGATTGGTACATTATAAAATAATATGGTAATGTATGTTGTTACAATAATATATGCAGCAAGGTGATAATGTAAGTACTGATATTTAATAATTTGATGATGAGCATATTTTCATAGAAGCAACAGGTTGATAATTTCCATAGCTAGTAAGTTAGAGGCAAAATAGAAACATGTACTCTATAGGAAATATTTACTATCAAGATTGATAGAAGTACTTCTATGAATAGAAGACAGTACAGATAAATATAACATTTGTGTTATAAGCATATTAAAATACAAGTTATAAATGTAAGATGAAGAACATGAGCTCTAAGCTCACTGTAAATATCTTTTGCTTCGCTAAGTGGAATAAAGATAACGATCTTTGTATCTGAACTTAAATATTGTCTGAGAAAAACAAAGTCTAAAGAAAACAAATACGTTACCTTATCAGAGCTCGCTAAGAATAATCAGTCTATTTACTAGCATATTAACATGCAACAGAATTACTTCTTGCTACCTTATGAATTAAACTTCTACTTGATCGATCTTTACTTGTTGAACCTGTAAGAACCAGTAGTCCATTTGTGTTAGCATAAATGCTAAGTAAGCCCAAGTTTTCAAATATAGATTTCACCTACTTGCCAAAAGTAAACTTATTAGTAAAACTGAAAGAAATCTGAATGCCGGTCAATCTTATATACATTACAAAAAGGAAATCTGTTTTAGTTATCGTAATATGAAACTGATTAATATTAAATATTAGACTATTTCATGTCCTGCTAACCGCTAGCAGTTAGTAAACTGCGTTTTCAGACATTTTATGTTATCTTAAAAATTTTAAATTTTTATGAAATTTTGGGGTTATGACATGTGGTATCAAAGCACAAGGTTCAAACACTAGGCCTTGATGAAGCTCAACTTTCTTATATGAAATAGTGTATTAAATTATTTTGCTGATGTTGTTTTATTTTAATGTTATTCAACAGAGAAATTTGTTTCTGAGTTTAACAACAAGTATGGAAAGACTGGAGGAATATGCAGAAGAGGAATCTCCCTTTACTGAACAAGAAAACTTACAAGAGACCCTATACAAGAAGACATAACTACTGATTCCTCAGAACTTTTACAAACAGTAAAAGACTTAAAATCTGAAATGGAATCTGTTAAAAAAGAAAATGAAAGAATTCTAAGAGCTCAGGAGGAGCTGAATTAGATCCTAACAGAAAGATTTCAAACTGAGGGAAGGGGTAAAAGAGCTGATTCAAAAGATATAAGTCACCAACATAAATATAAAAATATTAAACAGACTAAAAATGAAAGCAGCTTGTCTTCAAAAGTATTTGACGATCAACGTAATTTCCACTAGTGATAGTAGTGATGACAAGCATTATACTAAAAAGAGAAAATATAAACCATATGAGGAAATTTCTGGGGAGTTTAAAAAGATTAAACCGCCAACATCTAATGGAGAAATTGAGAAGGGGGAGGAAGCGAAATCATGGTTATCTGAGATGAAGAAGTACTTCCAGATTTATAACTATTCTAACCAATTAAAGGCTAGAATGACTATCTATAATCTCTCAGGGAAAGCTGATATATGGTGGCAATATATAAAGAGAGTGAAAGGGATAAGAGAGAAGAACGTAAATTGGAGTACCTTCAAGAAGTACTTTAAAAAGAATTTTTTATCTGAATAGTACTATGAAGAGAGATAAAAAGAATTCTATGAGCTTATACTAGGTACAATGACTATGAAAGATTTGAACATCAAGTTTTTAAGTCTGCTTAGGTATGTACCATACCTTGTAGATGAAAAACCGAAGGTACATCGGTTCCTTAGCTATTTACCTTATCACATAAAGGATAGGATTGAATATGAAAATCCAAAAACTCTGGAAGAAGCTATGAGGAAAGCCAATTTCTGTTATGAACAGAACCGAAAAAAGGAGAGCATGGTCAATTGGAAGGCCAAAAAGAATAATAATAATTATGATCAGAAGAAGAAGGAGTTTGTGCCCAATCAAAATTCTAAAAATAATAAGGCCAGAAATTTTCCTAACAAGAATTTCCAAGGGAATAAGAATAATTCACCGAACAATCAGAACAATCAAAAGGGTAAAGAGTCTGCTAATACTCATGGTAATTACACTAAAAACTTTGAACGAAAAGAACCCATAAAGTGCTGGGAGTGTAATGGCCCACATGGTGCCTTAGTCTGTCCTAATCGAAAAAAGACTGTCAATAATATCTGTACAATACAAGAGGAGATGATTGTTGGTGATTTAGCGAGGAATATGCCCAGGATCAATGGGCCCTTAGAGAATCGATAGGCAAACTATCAAACTTCCATGGTGGAAGTAGAAGGTAAGATAAACCAAAACCCTATAGCTATTTTAATTGATCCAAGAGCTAGTCTAAGTTATATTTCACCTAAATTGTTAGAAAAATGTAAGCTTCCTATTCAAAAATTTGAAAGTTCTTGGTTGGTTCAGTTAGGTACTGGTGCAAAAAGGAAGGTAACTTGTTTTGTAAAGAAATGTGCATTAGTTATGGATCAATTTGAAACTTTCGTAAATCTTAATGTACTACCTCTTGGTTCTTACAACATACTAATCGGTATGGATTGGTTAGAGCAACATAGGGTGATCTTAAACTATTATGATAAAACCTTTACTTGTATAAATAATGATGGAAAATCAATAAGTGTAAAGGGAATCCCTAGAGAAACAACCATAAGGCAGATTTCTGCTCTGCAGCTTAAGAGAGTTGTTAGGAAAGGTTGTAAGGCATATGCAGTAACAGTAACTAATGAGAAAAATCTAAATAATACAGATAAATTAAAATTGGAGGATATACCTGTTTTAAAAGAATATGTAGATGTATTTCCAAAAGAAATTCCGGGACTACCTCCAAAAAGGGAAGTAGATTTTACCATTGAGCTGGTACCAGGTGCAGTACCCAGCTCAAAGGCCCCTTATCGGATGAAAATACTTGAACTTAATGAACTAAAGTCCCAATTAAAAGAACTTATTGACAAGAAATATATTCAACCCAGTGTGTCTCCTTGGGGGGCACCTGTCATCTTCGTTAAGAAAAAGGACGAAACTCTGCGACTTTGCATAGATTACCGTCAGTTGAATAAGATGACTATTAAAAATAGATACTTGTTGCCTTGCATAGATGATCTGTTTGATCAACTACGAGGAGCTACGGTATTTTCAAAAATTGATTTAAGGTCTAGATATCACCAAGTTAGGATTAAAGATGAAGACATCTTTAAAACAACTTTTAGGACTCGATATGGCCATTATGAGTTTGTCTTCATGCCATTCAGGATTACTAACGCCCCAACTGTTTTTATGTGTTTAATGAACAATGTAATGCATAAATATCTGGACAAGTTTGTAGTCGTGTTTATCGACGACATATTAATCTATTTGAAATTTGAAGAAGAGCATAAAGAACATTTAAAAATGGTTTTGCAAGAGTTACGAGATCATCAACTCTTTGCAAAGTTTAGTAAATGTGACTTCTTTAAGGATAAAATCTAGAACTTAGGTCATGTGGTGACTAAGGAAGGAATTTCGGTGGATCCCGAAAAGATAAAGGCGATTGAAGAGTGGCTAGTTCCTAAAGATGTAACTGATGTTCGATCCTTCATGGGAATTACCGGTTATTACTGGAGGTTCATTGAAGGGTTTTCGAACATCGCAAATCCGATAACTTCTTTGCAGAAGAAGGGAAATAAATTTTATTGGAACCAGAAATGCGAGGATAGTTTTTAAAAGTTAAAAAATGTATTAACCAGCGCACCTATTTTAAGAATAGATAATCCAAATAAAGATTTTGTAGTGTGTACTGACACCTGCAATGATGGTTTAGGCGGATTACTGATTCAAGAAGGGCATGTTATTGCTTATGAGTTTAGGAAATTAAAAATTCATGAAAATAATTATGCAACTTATGATTTGGAATTAGCTGCTGTTATACATGCTCTAAAGATGTGGTGTCATCATCTAATTGGCAGAAAATTATTCTAATGACCGATAATAAAGGACTAAAATATCTGTTAGATCAGCTTAATTTGAATGCTAGACAAGCTAGGTGGCTAGCTTTTCTAAGTGAGTATGATTTCGAAATTCAGCACATTAAAGGGAAAGAAAATAAAGTTGCTGATGCATTAAGTATAAATGCAAGGCTAAAATGTACAACAGTTATCAGCACTTATACATTATATCTGGAAGAAAATCTTAAAGCAGGGTTAGAACAAGATGAAATTTATCAAAAATTTCAAGCAAAAACGAAAGAAAATCCAACAAAAAGTTTAAGTAAAGGGTAAAGTTTGAATAAAAAATGATTTTTACTGTATAAAGACAGAATGTATGTACCTAAATTTAAGTTGATAATTTTAAACAAAATCCATAAAAATCCATACTCAAGCCATCCGGGTTATCAAAAGACTATAACTATGTTAAGAAAAGAATAGTTTTGGCCAAACATGAAGACTGAATTGGCAGAATATATCGCTAGGTGTTTTGAATGTCAGCAGGTAAAAACTGAACATCAACACCCAGCTGAATTACTTCATCCATTGCCCATTCCTAGTTGGAAATGGGAGATAATTAGTCTTGATTTTGTTACTGTACTGCCTAAAAATCAGAATTTAAATGATTCTATAATGGTAGTAGGTGACAAATTGAGTAAAGCAGCCCACTTTATACCTGTTAAAACTACGTATAAAGATGCAAACATAGCTGATATCTTTTTAAAGCAAATTTTTCGACTGCATGGGATACCGAAAGTTATAATCTCAGATCAAGACCCTAAATTTACAAGTAATTTTTGGAAATCTCTATTTAAACGATTTAACACTACACTAAATTTTAGTACTTCATTCCATCCTCAAACTGATGGACAAATTGAAAGAGTAAACCAAGTACTGGAAGATTTACTAAGAATGTATGTAAAGGATCAACTAGGTAAATGTGAGGACTATTTGCATCTGGTGGAATTTGCTTATAATAATAATTATCAAGCTTCAGCCAGATTTAGTCCTTTTGAAATCTTGTATGGAAGGAAGTTTAACACTCCTATTTCTTGGAGTAATCTGGTGGACATATTAGTATTAGGTCATGAACTATTGAAAGAAATGGAAGAAATTGTAAAGCGGGTACAAAGTAATCTGAAAACTGCGCAAGATCGACAGAAAAGTAAAGGAGAGCTTAAAAGAACTCCAAAAGAGTTTCAGGTAGGTGAAAATGTGTTCATCAAGGTGAGACCCAAAAAAGAGTTCTCTAAGGTTGGGTAGTTATGCAAAACTAGCACCTCGTTACTGTGGTCCTTTTGAAATACGGTCCAGGATTGGACAGGTAGCCTATCAGTTAGCTTTACCACCGAATTTAAGAGTTCATAATGTTTTTCACATTTCTGTATTAAAGAAATATGTTCATGATGCTACTCATGTTGTTAACTGGAATGATGTACAAGTGGAACCAGAAGGATATTTTCTAGTGGAACCGGACTGTATCCTTGGGCGGAGGGAGATCACACTTCGAAACCGCACCATTAGTCAGGTGAAGGTGCAATGGAAACACCTTAGTCCAGAGGAAGCCACTTGGGAATTGGAAAGTAATATGTGGGATGCATATCCAATTCTGTTCCAAGGGAATTCTGAGGACAAAGAATAAATAACATCGAGGACGATGTTATAATTTAAGGGGGTGTGTATGTCACATACCCCAATTTTTGCAAAAACAATTTTATATTATTTGAGGAACAATATGTTAAATTTTATTCTAAGTTGTAATTGATGACCCAATGGGATCAAGGATATTTAATGTAAATTCTGAATATTTTATTTATAAATAAATAAAGGAGGAGACAACAGCTTAGGAGAGCTGTTAAAAGAGTGTTTACTGGTCAAATTGGTGGAGAAGACTGGGTGGAGAGAAAACTGACATGTGGCAGCATCCTCAAACCACTTCCAACTGTTGCAGGTGGAAACCTCCCTACATTTTTGGTCATTATTCCCCAAGAAAGTGGAATCAGAGCAGGTGGCTCAATTAATGAAAACTGACCCAAAAGACCTAGGCAATTTTTATAAAAATTCCCATTAAAGAGAGTTGAGGCTGCTCATTCTAAAGAAGTGATCATTCAGGTTGAATGAATGTAATTCAAAGAAATTCAATGGAAGGGAAATATGGAAAGTGTTTGAGGGGATAATTGTTGATTGATCTAGTGCAGCTTTTAAGCTGAAGATCATACTGCTGAGAGTAGAGTAATTTACTGAGGTATTGAACTAGTCTGTTTACAGAGGGTTTTACTATTTGCATTATCCACCAGTTCTCAGCCAAGAAGACCAGCAACAGGCTTGGGGGTCTTAAGGAAGCATTGTTTGAGCACTCTCTAGGAGATTGGTAGGGAGGAACGGCCTCCTAAAGCTGTTGTTGTCTGTCTTCAACAGATTCTATGTTATTTGAGTTTATTGTTTTTAATTAAATAATATTAGTTTATCTGCTAAATGAATGTTAAAAGTTTAGAGTTTGTGAAATGTTAGATTTAATATTCTTATTAAATTGTTATAGAAATGAAACTGGTTAGGAAATAATGAAATAGAATGAAAATAAATTTCTAGACTGTGTTTTTCCACACCTGGAAACCAGGTCGTACTCTAGCACAGACAGAATGCTTTAAGTAGATAAGAGAACGAAAATAGTAGATAGGATTGTGTATCTGTAGATAGCAGAGTAAATTTATTTCAAAAGTTCAAAACATTACGGAGGAAAAACAGTGTTATGATTTATTTGTGTTTACTGTTTTTACTAGTTAAGTAATTATACAAGTTATTAACCACACAATATATCTTATAAACAATTTACTAAATTCTAAATTATTACTTAATACAAACTATATTAGGGTTATGTATATAAACCCTATTTATGTGAAATAAACAGAGTTCCAATTATAACTTTTATTTCTTTACAGAGTTCTGAATAACTGTAATTTACATAATAGTAAATAAAAACAAATGTAAATATAAATATCAAACAAATTAAAACTAAGAATTACATATTTAGAAACTATTTTATATTTACCAGACAGGCTTATAACCTATGAAGGAAAAACCTGAGGGTCGAAACCCTAACATTTAATTTATCTATTTATAAAAAAAAATTTATTTAAGTTTTAATCCAATTACATTGATAAATATGTAAATAAACATTACAAGAAGATTTCAGCGTATACTGTAGACTGTTTACAGTCTTTTCATAAGACAAATAACTTTTATAAAAAAGTAAATAAATATATGGTTAATAGGCTAATAAAAAACCATACACTTGTATTAGCCAAACTGAAGCAACAAGAATCAATGCCTAAGTATTAATTAATTAAAAAATATATTTTATACAAGGCTTTCTCTCCATTAAAACCTAACTCTTATAATCTGTATAGGTAAGTATAAAACTATAAATTTTATATTACGACTGATCTATAGTCTTCACATTAACAATTTTTACTTACAAAAAAGATATTAAACAGTAATTTTCTTCACTGACAGTTGAAGAATGAAAAACCATTTTTCACAGTATCATTATTTACAGGTTAAGCGAAATTATAACAACACGAGACAGAGCTCAAGTATAACAAAATATTTAATTATATAACCAACTGTAATACATTGTCAAGCTATAAGGATGAATCCTAAATAAATAAATAAACCAAATACATAACACGGCTTGAAGGTCGGTATTACCCAGCGTAACCACAAGGGTTTGCAAGTAAAAACTAAAGTAACATCATATTAAAATCTCTTAACTAATGCAAAACCAAAAAAATCTTCCAAGCACTGTATTATCTCCTTCAATAACCCTCATTGCAAGTAGCGTAAAACCCATTTTGAACTCAGGGCTTACCGGTTGTGGCATGAGTCCACTGAAGCCGGCCTTTGTTTTCATTCCACTGAAGCTTGGAGTTGATATGAGTTCCCATAACAAACACATCACCGAGCGTTAGCATATGGATCAGCTTTAAAAATTAAAACCCTAATTGCGTTACTAACTTAACCAAAAGTTTTCGAAATGAAAAGTCAAGTTTGTCTTTACCTGCCAGAAGAAGAGAGTTCGAGCAACGAAGAAGCTGTCACCAGCTTCAGAAAATTTACACAAAGGAGTAAATCTATCCCTACACCGACCTGGAGTGGAGACAGAGTTATCAAGCTTAACTTCACAGGCCGTGACGAGCTACAAGAGAGACAAGACTGAAACCATGAACAGGCTGAGAGCCAAACACTTAAACAGGTAACCACTCACGCAATGAAGTTCACAATCATGAAGACTCGTGACCAATACTATATATTGAGACTACAACAACGACAAACACAAGCCACGGATTAAGCAAGCAGAGGAACAGCCTCGCATGGCCACCATGAAAAACACACAGAGCAGCCCGTAGGCCAGCGCAACCCTTGAAAATGAAATAACAAGTGAATAGTTTTTTCCAAGTCTTTAAAGCCACCAATGCATGGACGAGGAGAGACCACATGCCCTCCAAATATTTAACCATGCATGGGTTTGGTCTATATTCCACCTACGTGTTCAATAATCAATTTATTATTGCAACGATATATAAACAACTATGCAACGACTATGGAATATATTTATATACATTCACTAATTACAACTATATCATGGTAATCGGAAGTATCAAGGCTTGTAATAATTGATAGCAATGATATATAATGTTGACCTTAGAGTATGGATATAACAGCCTTGCCATCGGAACAATCCCAAAGTTGGTCATACAATAAAGTATATCTAAATCACAATTGGTGTGTACACTTTGCAAAACGATGTTAAAATAGTTACATATTATATTGAAGTTCAAACCGTATTATTTGAAACCAATGGTTTAGGGTTAGTTATAATATATGGAGTTTGACTATAAGAGTAAAGGTATATAAACTATGACAAGTAAACAAGCACAACTCTCGACCTTGATGCAAGAATTTACAAATAATAGTTTGTGTACTCAACTTATCAATAATAATAATAATAGAACCTATCATTATTTGGCAAAGATAGTTTGTGATTGTTATTGTTGCTTGTTCTTAGCATATTATAAGAATCTTGGTCATATTGGTTTCACTTAATGTAGACCTCAGATTAGAACTTCTAGGTAGAAAAATATACCATAATAATTATTATAAACTACAACTATTATAAGTGAGACAACTTGTTAATAGTAATTTTTACAATGGAGTAAACCATGCTCAAGATTTATAATTATTAGAATAACACTGATAAAATCTTTACCTATGAGTTAGACTTATGGAAGTGATGGTAGATAGTTTTCCATATTGAGATGATGCATTTAATTACAATGACCAAACTTATAATATCAAAGAGATTTCCCGGTATTAAGATTCCTATGGGATGCAAGTAACAATCAGATTGGTACATTATAAAATAATATGGTAATGTATGTTGTTACAATAATATATGCAGCAAGGTGATAATGTAAGAACTGAGATTTAATAATTTGATGATGAGCATATTTTCCTACAAGCAACAGGTTGATAATTTCTGTAGCTAGTAAGTTAGAGACAAAATAGAAACATGTAATCTATAGGAAATCTTTACTATCAAGATTGATAGAAGTACTTCCATGAATAGAAGACAGTACAGATAAATATAACATTTGTGTTATAAGCATATTAAAATACAAGTAAATGTAAGACGAAGAACATGAGATCCAAGCTCACTGTAAATATCTTTTGCTTCGCTAAGTGGAATAAAGATAACGATCTTTGTATCTGAACTTAAATACTATCTGAGAAAAACAAAGTCTAAAGAAAACAAATACGTTACCTCATCAGAGCTTGCTAAGAATAATAAGTTTATTTACTAGCATATTAACATGCAACATAATTACTTCTTGCTACCTTATGAGTTAAACTTCTACTTGATCGATCGTTACCTGTTGAACCTGTAAGAACCAACAATCCATCTGCGTTAGCATAAATGCTAAGTAAGCACAAGTTTTCAAAGATAGATTTCACCTACTTGCCAAAAGTAAAATTATTAGTAAAACTGAAAGAAATTTGATTGCAGGTCAATCTTATATACATTACGGAAAGGAAATATGTTTTAGTTATTGTAATATGAAACTGATTAATACTAAATGTTAAACTGTTTCATTTCCCACTAACCGCTAGCAGTTAGTAAACTGCGTTTTCAGACATTTTATGTTATCGTAAAAATTTTAAATTTTTATTAAATTTTGGGGTTATGACATGTGGTATCAGAGCACAAGGTTCAAACACTGGGCCTTGATGAAGCTCAACTTGCTTATATGAAATAGTGTATTAAATTATTTTGCTGATGTTGTTTTCTTTTAATGTTATTCAACAGAGAAATTTGTTTCTGAGTTTAACAACAGGTATGGAAAGACTGGAGGAATATGCAGAAGAGGAATCTCCCTTTACTGAACAAGAAAACTTACAAAGAGACCCTATACAAGAATACATAATTACTAATTCCTCAGAACTTTTACAAACAGTAAAAGACTTAAAAACTGAAATGGAATCTATTAAAAAAGAAAATGAAAGGATTTTGAGAGCTCAGGAGGAGCTGAATCAGATCCTTACAGAAAGATTTCAAACTGAGGGAAGGGGTAAGAGAGCTGATTCAGAAGATATAAGTCACCAACATAAATTTAAAAATATTAAACAGACTAAAAATGAGAGCAGCTTATCTTCAAAAGTATTTGACGATCAACGTAATTTTCATTCCACTAGTGATAGTAGTGATGACAACCATTATACTAAAAAGAGAAAATATAAACCATATGATGAAATTTCTGGGGAGTTTAAAAATATTAAACCGCCAACATTTAATGGAGAAACTAAGAAGGGGGAGGAAGAGAAATCATGGTTATCTGGGATGAAGAAGTACTTTCAGATTTACAACTATTCTAACCAATTAAAGCATAGAAAGACTATCTATAATCTCTCAGGGAAAGCTGATATATGGTGGCAAGATTTAAAGAGAGTGAAATGAATAAGAGAGAAGAACGTAAATTGGAGTACCTTCAAGAAGTACTTTCAGAAGAATTGTTTATCTGAATAGTACTATGAAGAGAGATAAAAAGAATTCTATGAGCTTATCCTAGGTACAATGACTATGAAAGATTTGAACAGTAATTTTTTAAGTCTGCTTAGGTATGTACCATACCTTGTAGATGAAAAACCGAAGGTACAATGGTTCCTTAGTTGTTTACCTTATCACATAAAGGATAGGATTGAATATGACAATCCAAAAACTCTGGAAGAAGCTATGAGGAAAGCCAATTTCTATTATGAACAGAACCGGAAAAAGGAGAGCATGGCCAATTGGAAGGCCAAAAAGAATAATAATAATTATGATCAAAAGAAGAAGGAGTTTGTGCCCAATCGAAATTCTAAAAATAATAAGGCCAGAAATTTTCCTAACAAGAATTTCCAAGGGAATAATAATAATTCACCGAACAATCAGAACAATCAAAAGGGTAAAGAGTCTGCTAATACTCATGGTAATTACACTAAAAACTTTGAACGAAAAGAACCCATAAAGTGTTGGGAGTGTAATGGCCCACATGATGCCTTAGTCTGTCCTAATCAAAAAATCACTGTCAGTAATATCCGTACAATACAAGAGGAGATGATTGTTGGTGATTTAGCGAGGACTATGCCCAGGATCAATGAAGCCTTAGAGAATCGACAGGAAGACTATCAAACTTCCATGGTGGAAGTAGAAGGTAAGATAAAGCAAAACCCTATAGCTATTTTAATTGATCCAGGAGCTAATCTAAGTTATATTTCACCTAAATTGGTAGAAAAAAGTAAGCTTCCTGTTGAAAAATTTGAAAGTTCTTGGTTGGTTCAGTTAACTACTGGTGCAAAAAGGAAGGTAACTTGTTTTGTAAAGAAATGTGCAGTAGTTATGGATCAATTTGAAACTTTTGTAAAGCTTAATTTACTACCTCTTGATTCTTACAACATACTAATCGGTATGGATTGGTTAGAGCAACATAGGGTGATCTTAAACTGTTATGATAAAACCTTTACTTGTATAAATAATGATAGAAAATCATTAAGTGTAAAGGGAATCCCTAGAAAAACAACCATAAGGCAGATTTTTGCTCTGAGGCTTAAGAGATTTGTTAGGAAAGGTTGTAAGGCATATGCAGTAACAGCAACTAACGAAGAAAGTCTAAATAATATAGATAAATTAAAATTGGATGATATACCAGTTTTAAAAGAATATGCAAATGTATTTCCAGAAGAAATGCCGGGACTACCTCCAAAAAGGGAACTAGATTTTACCATTGAGCCAGTACCAGGTGCAGTACCCAGCTCAAACGCCCCTTATAGGATGAACATACTTGAACTTAATGAAATAAAGTCCCAATTAAAAGAAATTATTGACAAGAAATATATTTGACCCAGTGTGTCTCCTTGGGGGGCACCTGTCATCTTCGTTAATAAAATGGACGGAACTCTACGACTTTGCATCGATTATCGTCAGTTGAATAAGATGACTATTAAAAATAGATACCCGTTGCCTCACATAGATGATCTGTTTGATCAACTACGAGGAGCTACGGTGTTTTCAAAAATTGATTTAAGGTCTGGATATCACCAAGTTAGGATTAAAGATGAAGACATCTTTAAAAAACTTTTAGGACTCGATATGGCCATTACAAGTTTGTCGTCATGCCATTCGGGCTTACTAACACCCCAGTTGTTTTTATGTGTTTAATGAACAATGTAATGCATAAATATCTAGACAAGTTTGTAGTCGTGTTTATCGACGACATATTAATCTATTCGAAATCTGAAGAAGACCATAAAGAACATTTAAAAATTGTTTTGCAAGAGTTACGAGATCATCAGCTCTTTGCAAAGTTTAGTAAATGCGACTTCTTTAAGGATAAAATCCAGTACTTAGGTCATGTGGTGACTAAGGAAGGAATTTCGGTGGATCCTGAAAAGATAAAGGCGATTGAAGAGTGGCCAGTTCCTAAATATGTAACTGATGTTCGATCCTTCATGGGAATTACCGATTATTACCGGAGGTTCATTGAAGGGTTTTCGAAAATTGAAATCCGATAACTTCTTTGCAGAAGAAGGGAAAGAAATTTGATTGGAACCAAAAATGCAAGGATAGTTTTAAAAAGTTAAAAACTTTATTAACCAATGCACCTATTTTAAGAATAGCTGATCCAAATAAAGATTTTGTAGTGTGTACCGACTCCTGCAATGATGGTTTAGGCAGAGTATTGACTCAAGAAGGGCATGTTATTGCTTATGAGTCTAGAAAATTAAAAATTCATGAAAAGAATTATGCAACTTATGATTTGGAATTAGTTGTTGTTATACATGCTCTAAAGATGTGGCATCATCATCTAATTGGCAGAAAATTTATTCTAATGACCGATAATAAACGACTAAAATATCTGTTAGATCATCCTAATCTGAATGCTAGAATGCTAGGTGGCTAGCGTTTCTGAGTATGATTTCGAAATTCAGCACATTAAAGGGAAAGAAAATAAAGTTGTTGATGCATTAAGTAGAAATGCAAGGCTGAAATTTACAGCAGTTATAAGCACTTATACATCAGATCTGGAAGAACAGCTTAAAGTAGGGTTAGAAGAAGATGAAATTTATCAAAAATTTCAAGCAAAAACGAAAGAAAATCCAACATAAAGTTTAAGTAAAGGGTACAGTTTGAATAAAAAAGGATTTTTACTATATAAAGATAGAATGTATGTAGCTAATTTACCTAAAGTTAAGTTGATAATTTTAAATGAAATCCATAAAACTCCATACTCAGGCCATCCAGGTTATCAAAAGGCTATAACTATGTTAAGAAAAGAATAGTTTTGGCCAAACATGAAGACTGGACTCGCAAAATATATTGCTAGGTGTTTTGAATGTCAACAGGTAAAAAGTGAACATCAACACCCAACTGGATTACTTCAGCCATTGCCCATTCCTAGCTGGAAATGGGAGATAATTAGTCTTGATTTTGTTACTAGATTGCCTAAAAATCAGAATTTAAATGATTCTATAATGGTATTAGTTGACAAATTGAGTAAAGCAACCCACTTTATACCTATTAAAACTACGTATAAAACTACAAACATAGCTAATATCCTTTTAAAGTAAATTTTCCGACTGCATGGGATACCGAAAGTTATAATTTCAGATCGAGACCCTAAATTTACAAGTAATTTTTGGAAATCTCTATTTAAAGGATTAAACACTACATTAAATTTTAGTACTTCGTTCCATCCTCAAACTAATGGACAGACTGAAAGAGTAAACCAAGTACTGGAAGATTTACTAAGAATGTATGTAAAGGATCAGCCAGGTAAACAAAAGGATTATTCGCATCTGGTGGAATTTGCTTATAATAATAATTATCAAGCTTCAGCCAGATTTAGTCCTTTTGAAATCTTGAATGGAAGGAAGTGTAACACTCATATTTCTTGGAGTAATCTGGTGGACAGATTAGTATTAGGTCCTGAACTATTGAAAGAAATGGAAGAAATTGTAAAGCAGGTACAAAGTAATCTGAAAACTGTGCAAGATCGACAGAAAAGTCAAGCAGACCTTAAAATAACTGCAAAAGAGTTTCAGGTAGGTGAACATGTGTTCATCAAGGTGAGACCCAAAAGGAGTTCTCTGAGGTTGGGTAGTTGTGCAAAACTAGCACCTCATTACTGTGGTCCTTTTGAAATACTATCCAAGATTGGACAGATAGCCTATCAGTTAGCTTTACCACCGAATTTAAGAGTTCATAATGTTTCACGTTTCTGTATTGAAGAAATATGTTCATGATGCTACTCATGTTGTTAATTGGAATGATGTATAGGTGGAACCAGAAGGATATTTTCTAGTGGAATCGGACTGTATCCTCGAGCGGAGGGAGATCACACTTCAGAACCGCACCATTGGTCAGGTGAAGGTGCAATGGAAGCACCTTAGTCCAAAGGAAGCCACCTGGGAATTGGAAAGTAATATGCGGGATGCATATCCAATTCTGTTCCAGGGGAATTCCGAGGACGAAGAATAAATAATATCGAGGACGATGTTATAATTTAAGGGGTGGTGTATGTCACATACCCCAAGTTTTGCAAAAATAATTTTATATTATTTGAGGAACAATATGTTAAATTTTATGCTAAGTTGTAATTGATGAGCTAGTGGGGTCAAGGATATTTAATGTAAATTCTGAATATTTTATTTATAAATAAATAAAGGAGGAGACAACAGCTTAGGAGAGCTGTTAAAAGAGTGTTTACTGGTCAAATTGGTGGAGGAGAGTGGGTGGAGAGAAAACTGACATGTGGAAGCATCCTCAAACCACTTCCAACTGTTGCAGGTGGCAACCTCCCTACATTTTTGGTCATGATTCCCCAAGAAAGTGGAATCAAAGCAAGTGGCTCAATTACTGAAAACTAACTCAAAAGACCTAGGCAATCTTTATAAAAAATCCCATTGAAGAGAGATGAGGCTGCTCATTATAGCGAAGTGATCATTCAGGTTGAATGAATGTACTTCAGAGAAATTCAATGGAAGGGAAATCTAGAAAGTGTTTGTGGGGATAACTGCTGATTAATCTAGTGCAACTTTTAAGCTGAAGAACATACTGCTAAGAGCAGAGTAATTTACTGAGGTATTGAACTAGTCAGTTGACAGAGGGTTCTACTGTTTGCATTCTCCACCAGTTCTCAGCCAAGAAGACCAGGAACAGGCTCGGGGGTCCCGAGGAAGCATTGTTTGAGCACTCTCCAGGAGATTGGTAAGGAGGAACAACCTCCTAAAGCTGTTGTCGTCTATCCTCAACAGGTTCTATGTTATTTGAGTTTACTGTTTTTAATTAAATAATATTAGTTTATCTACTAAATGAATGTTAAAAGTTCAGAGTTTGTGAAATGTTAGATTTAATATTCTTATTACATTGTTATAGAAATGAAATTGGTTAGGAAATAATGAAATAGAATGAAAATAAATTTCTAGACTGTGTTTTTCCACACCTGGAAACCAAGTCGTACTCTAGCACAGACATAATGCTTTAAGTAGATAAGAGAATGAAAATAGTAGATAGGATTGTGTATATGTAGATAGCAAAGTAAATTTATTTCAAAAGTTTAAAACATTACGGAGGAAGAACAGTGTTATGATTTATTTGTGTTTACTATTTTTACTTAGTATAACTAAATAAAAATGCAGAAAAGAAACAGTAACACTACTTTAGAGTTACAGTAATAGTATATTGATACAAATAAAAGTTGTAGAAGATAATATTTAAGTAATTATACAAGTTATTAACCACACAATATATCTTATAAACTATTTACTAAATTATAAATTATTACTTAATACAGACTAGATTAGGGTTATGTATATAAACCCTATTTATGTGAAATAAACGAAGTTCCAATTATAAATTTTATTTCTTTACAGAGTTCTGAATAATTGTAATTTACAGAATAGTAAATAAAAACAAATGTAAATATAAATATTAAACAAATTAAAACTAAGAATTACATATTTAGAAATTATTTTATATTTACCAGATAGGCTTATAACCTGTGAAGGAAAACCTTGAGGGTCGAAACCCTAACATTTAATTTATCTATTTATAAAAAAAAATTATTTAAGTTTTAATCCAATTACATTGATAAATATGTAAATAAACATTACAAGAATATTTCAGCGTATACTGTAGACTATTTACAGTCTTTTCATAAGACAAATAACTTTTATAAACAAGTAAATAAATATATGGTTAACATGCTAATAAACAACCATACACTTGTATTAGCCAAACTAAAGCAACAAGAATCAATGCCTAAGTATTAATTAATTTAAGAATATATTTTATACAAGGCTTTCTGTTCATTAAACCCTAACTCTTATAATCTGGCCAGGTAAGTATAAAACTATAAATTTTATATTACGACTGATCTACAGTCTTCACATTAACAATTTTTACTTACAAAAAATATCTTAAACAGTAATTTCCTTCATTGACAGTTGAAGAAAGAAAAACCATTTTTCACAGTATCATTATTTACAAGTTAAGCAAAATTATAACAACACGAGATAGAGCTCAAGTATATCAGAATATTAAATTATATAGCCAACTGTAATACATTGTCAAGCCATAAGGCTGAATCCTAAATAAATAAAAACCAAATACATAACACGGCTAGAAGGTCAGTATTACCCAGCATAACAGCAAGGGTTTGCAAGTAAAAACTAAAGTAACATCATATTAAAATCTCTTAGCTAATGCGAAACCGAAACAGGCTTCCAAGCACTGTATTATCTCCTTCAATAACACTCATTGCAAGTAGGGTAAAACCCATTTTGAACTTAGGGCTTACCGGTTGTGCCACGAGTCCACTGAAGCCGGCCTTTGTTGTCATTCCACTGAAGCTTGGAGTTGATATGAGTTCCTGTAACAAATACATCACTGAGCATTAGCATATGGCTCAGCTTTAAAAATTAAAATCCTAATTGTGTTACTAACTTAACCAAAAAACTTCGAAATGAATAGTAAAGTTTGTCTTTACCTGCCAGAAGAAGAGAATTCGAGCAACGAAGAAGCTGTCAATAGCTTCAGAAAATTTACACAGAGGAGTAAATCTATCCCTACACTGACCTGGAGTGGAGACAGAGTTATCAAGCTTAACTTCACAGGCCATGATGAGCTACAAGAGAGATAAGACTGAAACCATGAACAGGCTGAGAGCCAAACACTTAAACAGGTAACCACTCATGCAATGAAGTTCACAATCATGAAGACTCATGACCAATACTGGATATTGAGACTACAACAACGAAAAACACAAGCCACGGAGAAAGCAAGTAGAGGAATAGCCTCCCATGCCCGCCATGAAAAACACACAGAGCAGCCTACAGGCCAGCGCAACCCTCGAAAATGAAATAACAAGTGAATAGGGTTTTCCAAGTCTTTAAAGCCACCAATGCATGGACGAGGAGAGACCACGTGCCCTCCAAATCTTTAACCACGCATGGTTTTGGTCTATAGTCCACCTGCGTGTTCAATAATCAGTTTATTATTGCAATGATATATAAACAACTATGCAACGACTATGGAATATATTTATATATATATATATATATATTCACTAATTACAACTATATCACGGTAATCAGAAGTTAGTAAACTGCGTTTTTAGACATTTTATGTTATCTTAAAAATTTTAAATTTTTATGAAATTTTGGGGTTATGACAATGATACTATCTATGCATCCTATATCTAAGTGAAGAATCGAATGGGATCTTACCAATAAATTTACCTCGCGTAGATCTTCAAGCAAATTTCATGTCTAGCGGTGCCAGTAAACTGGTTTTCACAACTAGACTTATCGTTCTCTTTACTATTTTATTTATTTACAATGTCCTACACTACTTGGAAATAAAAAATTCTTCTCAAGTGTAGGAGAACTTCTAATGGAGCCACTTTCGAAGAAATGACTCAAGTATGCTCATACTCCCAATAGAAAAATATAACTTTATGAATGCTAGGATAAGAGAGATCAACTTCCCTTGAAATGATGGTGCCAAGAATTGCTGAAGAATGGGATGATGTTGCAGAATGATGGTAGATTGAAACCAAGCTTTAATATAGTCCTTGTGCCATTGATTTTTCATAGTTGTTACATCATGAATCTCTTTAGAAAACTGATATTCTTGAATGCATAAGAGATTTAAATCCAGTGACAATGATGCTAGAAGTCCTTCAATTTTTTGTTCTAATATTTGTTCTTCATAAAATATTATGTGTGGCTTATTGATCCTATCTGTTTGCTGATGAGGAATAGAATAAACTCCATCTGCAAATCTTGGACCTATAATTTGTTTAGGCCTTGTGTAGAGTTACTGCAACCGTGCAAAATATTTTTGCAGTGATGTAGGTGAGGTAGAATAAGAGGGAAATGTAGGAAAATTTTGCAGTTCAACACTGTAAGCATAGTGTACTGGAGGGTGGAGGGTGGATTGGACAGGAAATTGTGTTGGATACCAAGGAGTTTGATGAGAAGATAGATGTGGCTGATGTAGAGGATTTATTTGTGAGGCTGATCTTGAAGGAATGATTTGTGTTACAACATGAGGGAGAGTTTCCATATGATCATAAGATAGGAAATTCCAACCTTGTGGATATGATAGGTAATAGTTAAATTGAGGCTACAACAGCTTCCATGGTGGAGGAGTATTCAATGATTGAGTATGAGAGTAAGGAAATGGAGGTATAGAGTTTTGAACCATACATGTAGGACATAGTTTCCATGGATGTTATAATAAATTTGTTGCAACTCCTAGATCTCTTTGATATGATGCTTTCATTCTAAGTAAGGAGGGGAAACAATACATGGAATTCTTCAAGTCACATATGCCACAAATTGTGAGACTGTCCAAAGGACAATCTATTGCAAGATGTTTATTCTGGCGCATAGGGAAAACTGTTTCTTCAAATTCCTCATGCTTTTCCTTAACCTGCAAAGCACCCAATTGTGAATTTAGTGAACCATTGATATCGGCATTAAAATTTTCAAATAAATTACCGATTTCAGCTCCTAAAGCTCTCGTTTTTGCATCAGATTTCAAAAATCAAGAGGAAGGTTCCTTAGAATTATTGTTGGCCTTGAAGTTTCCTCTTGAATACCTTCTACTAAATCACAAAAATCATTGTATGATAGCTGAAATATATCACATGTTCCCATCATATTTAATATTTCTAAATACTCATCTTGGATTCCTTTAAGTAGGAGTGTTTTCAAGGTCTCCTTCCCTAGTTGTCTTTGTTTGGATCTTTGAAGGTTGTATTGAAAGCATTCCATGTAGTCCTCCGGGCTCTCTTATTCTCCTTGTGTCATTCCGAATATGTCTTCATTGACCTGCAATAATCTCGATAACTTTTCAAGAATACATGTTTCATGTCTTCTCAAGTTTGTATGCGATTCCCACCGAGGCTCATGAACCATCGGAGAGCTACTCTTTTTAGAGTAAGGGGAAACATATTCAACTTTTGATAATTTGTACAATAATATCCTTTAGAAAGTACTTCAAATTAAAATAAAAATACATCACGGTCTTCATTTTCCAAACCGTGAAAAATTGGTAGAACATGTGGGGGAATGCTTTGCATTGGTGCCACTCCTCCTAAATCTATAATAGGGAATTCAACGGTAACAATTTATTCATCTTTCTTACCTACAATCCCTCCGTTAGGTTATTTATGTGCTATTGTGATGCTCCTTCTTCGAATGTTCATGTCAACTTGTTAGTAAAATGGGTGCTCCTTACAACACCACTAAGGGGAATGATAATATTTACACACCAAAAATTGAGAATAAAATAAAATTGAATGCAAGGAAATAAAATCAACACTCAAAGAAAAATCAATCAATTGAAAAGTAATCATGCAACCTACATGCCCTGAACCTTATGAGGTCGAGCCCGTTTCAGTTTGTCAAATGATGCGTAGCTCTTCACTACATATTACCGCCCTGCAACTCAGGATCAGGAACACATCTACCATGCTCTAATTAAATCATGCATCTACAAAACAATGCTAGATTTAATTTTGCACCATTGATAACTTCCCCGGAAACGACGCCAAAATGTTGGGAAAATTAATTGTCTAATGAAATAAACAAATAAAATTCCTAAAACACAAAGCTATCGTACAATATCTATGCAAGCACAATTTCTACCTGACACTGTTGATCTATTGGTATGAAATCGAAAATCTTTGTAAACTAGATCACACCTTCTTGAAAATAAATCAAACCTCAAACCTATTCATAACACGATACTGTAAAACTAAAAACAAAATAAACTTTTACGAAGCAAGATCTAATTATATAAATATGAAAGAAATGTTATGTTGGCCAATGATCTATCAAAAGAAATTAATATGAATAAAAACAATGGTAAATATGACAATGAATAAAAGCAAAAACTAAATGATAAACAAATACACACACTTACAATGAACACTACCAGCATATGCTCAGGGAAGAGGGCCCTTCCTCCACTGAGCAGATTTGGATCTCCACAATGAAGGTCTACAACTCCATAATTAAGAAACTATCAACATGTATTATCAAAATGAAATTATTACAACAGAGTCTGGATCAAATTCTACAGCATAACATTGCTTTCTCTCCTGTCTCCCCTTCCCCATGAGATTTATTACATATTTATACATAAAAATCATTCTCAAGTATGAGGAACCGGATTCTCACCTTGGAATTTGTTTTAACAAATTTGCTAATTTGAAAACTTGGGGTATCTGAAAATCTAGGAAAATATCATCTCGAAGAACCACTCGTATCTCTCAAACCATTGTTGTTTTGGGATATTTTCTCATGTGTCAAGTAATTGAGTCCGTTACACACAAAACCCATGTCCCGTATTTTCGATATTATTTTTTATATGCCTGAACATTGAAACACAAATCAATGTCTTCTTATCTCACACACGTTTTTGGTTGAGGCCATTTGATCATGAATTGGAGGTTGCCATGTTAGACATGTGTACGAATTCAATATCACAAATCCACATAATCAATATTAGGAATTAAATAATGTTGTGATTTTCCATGTGGATGTGTGCTAGCATGCCAACTTTGGAGACTTGAACCATGAGTGCTGCTGCTGCTAATATGAAAAATCTCTCCAGAAACCATCATTACTAAATTATGCATAATAGTCTTCAAATCATAAAAAATAAAGGAAAATAATCATTATTAACCACTAAAGCATCAATGAGACTCATATGGTATTTTCCGAATAGTTACAACAAATGAATGGAAAATGGGATGATAAATGGGCAATAATAAGAAGAAGATGGATGAAATAGGTCTCGAAAAGTAACGAAAATAGGGACAAATCTGTGACCCAATAGACACACGCTAACTTCTGATTCTTGATCTTCTAATTTCTTTCGTATCTACGTCAGTTCTTCATCCTTGTCATTAACAATTTTTCTCAAGATTATTATTTCTTCTTTATACTCATTCAATTGTTTCTTTATGTCCTGATTTTTTAATATCTGATTGAAATCATTTTCGTATTTTAATTTCTCAATTTTGGCAGACAATTTTTTTATATCATATTTTTGGTCGAAAATTTATCGTTCTTTGAGCTCCTTTTGAATCTCAGGTATTTTAATCCTTATTTCCAAATTGTTATTCATGTCTTGTAATTCATCATTGTGTCTTTGATAAAACCTTAATATACCTTCTAATTTTTCTACTTGTAATTGTAAACTGGTTTCCATGGTATTCCTTGTCTTTTGATTTCTTTTGATGATAATTTGGTCTTCCTTTGATTTTAAATTTTTTGGCGATAATTTGTCTTCCTTTGACTAGAACCTCTTCTCTTCTTCTTATTAGGTTAAATAATATTTTCCTTTTCAAAAAATAATTAGTATTTCAAAATAATTATTATTATTAATCCCTTTTGATTTTGTTTTCCTTTTTTTTGGTTTGTTTCCCAATAGTTATTAAAATTAATAACTATATCTAAATAATAATAATAATAATAATAATAATAATATATGTTATTATAATAAATAACAATATTTTTGTAGTATTTAAATTACGTGTTGTTTGTTGTTGGAAAAGAAACCATGTATATTTTTTTTAAGAAACCATGTGCAGTTTCTATATTTTATTTTCTCTTTACTTCTTTTAGTTCTTTGTTTTTACTCTTTTTTTCACTTTTTAAAACATTTTTTTAACTCTCTCTTTCTTTTAATTAATGTCAAAGGCCTAATTCAAGGAAGCCTTGACAATTTTGGCCACAAGCCAGAATCAGATTGGCTCTGATACCACTGAAACAGTAAACAACTGTTTTCTTACGGGAAAACCCATTGTAAAGAAGATAAATATTCCATGAATGAAATATAACGTAAAAGATAAAAGATATAAGATGATATTTTACAATGACATTGCTTTGGGCTTTATAAGCCATTTCACGCCTTTTGAATATAAGTCACGTCTTTTAACTTTTCACAATTATTTAATTAATTATTTCTTAGTTAATAATTATTAATATTAATAAATAATATTAATATTTAATATTATTAATTTATGGTATGTTATATAATTTTTATATAAGAGGGTTGTTTATAGGTATTGGGGGAGTATAAAAAGGGATATCTAGTAAAAGTAGGTAAAAATTCGTAACAATATGTTTATTTTAATTGGAAATATGTATTGGGAGGGGGGTCAACAAAAGGATTTTGATAGGTATTTATCAATACACTACAACAAATCTTGGAATTAGGGTCCCATTTAGCGTCTTTTTTTAGTGTATTTTTTTTACATTGAGTGGTCAAACTAGATGTTAAATGGGACGCGTCATGGACAAAACTTAAAGCATCTCAAAAAACATCTTTTTTTTTCTTCCTAGATAGCATCCTTTATGACGTCCAAAATAACGTCTATTTTTTTCTTCCAAAATAGCATCCAACTTTGCTTCCTAAACAACGTCGAGGTTTGCTTCCTAAATAACGTCCTATTTTACTTCCTAGTGAGTGTCTGATTTCACTTCTTAGATGACATCCATCTTAGTGCCATATTTGCATCCTTAATAGCACCATGTTAGCATCCAAAGTAACATCCAATATTGCATCCATTTTTTCTACCACTTTAGCATCCCATTTTGCACCATGTTTTACTTCCAAATATGTGCCAATTTTCACTTCCAAATTTGCACCAATTTTTGCTTCCTTTTTTGCATCGTGTTTTGCTACCAAAATGATGTCAAATATTTTCTATTGTTGAACCATATTTTTCTTCCTATGTAGCGCCATGTTTTGCATCCAAATTAATGTCTTATTTTTCTACCATATCAACGCCATGTTTGGCTTCATCATTAGCGCCATGTGTTGCATCATTTTTTATGCCTAGTTTCACGTCTTATTTTACTACCATATCAATTCCATGTTTGGATTCATCATTAGCGCCACATGTTGCATCATCTTTAATTCCTAGTTTTGCATCTCTCATTTTCTGGTCACTAATCTAGTCGGTTTTAGTAGTTTTATATACGAATTTTGGTCATTTTGTTTGGTCACTTATCTCTCATTGTTTGGTCACTTATCTCTTATTTTTTGGTTAATAATTTAGTTGTTTTTAACTGATATTATAATATCATTAGGGAATGGAGGAATCGAACCACCAACCTGTAATGTACTCTTCTTGGAATGTTTATTAAATGACCAATTTTTTCACTTTCCCCAATTTTGACCTTAACTTGTTTTGATGTCTAGACCTCCAAATTGACCCAAATGCTTCCAAATTTTCTCTGAAGGTACATGAATGATAATATAACTTAAATATGATGTTCATGTATGTTTTTTTACCTCCCAATTACTTCTATAGAATTTTTTAATGTTCTTTTCAATTCAGGAGTCTTTACTAGCAAATTGGGGCTCCAATTCCCCCTGGGTAATTGCCGAAAATGGCTTCACAAACGATCCCAAAGTCACTTGAATTTCTAAAAAAAGGTTGGGTATGTGTAAGGTAACTTTTAAAAGTCTCATATACATCATGGTTCAGTTTATACAGGCTGTTATGACTCTTTCCAAAACAACTCCCAAGTCATAATCTCAACCGTTGGGGAAAATGCTCCAAATCTTCTCCCAATGCAATAAAAATGAGTAAAATGGCTCCCAATGCTTAAGTAATAAAAATGAGAATTTAAATACACATTAATTACATTCCATACATCATACATTTATCAGAGATAAATTCCTCCATTCGAAATCATAAGCATTACCATGGCATATATCAAAATAGAGTGGAAATGGTCATTCTTTGCTCATCAAAAGCCATTTTGACATAAAAATCTTGGGAATTTCGACTTGAAACTTTCTTAGAATGAATAAAATAGAATATTTAACTTCTTACAATCATAAATTGACAATTAAATACTCTCCCAATTCGAAATCATCAGCATTACAATGGTTCACAACACGATAGTGGGGAAATGATACTATTTCTTTATTGTTCAACATTTTTTACATGAATTATTTTGGGTATTTCAACCTGAGAGTATTCTAAACGTGAAATATAGAGAATATACATCAGAAAATAATATAATGGGCATTATAATCTTCCCAAAAGAGATCAATATCTCACCCAAAGCGCAATCCCTCCATTGGCATGAATATGGTGTGAAAACTAGAAATAGTTGAGAGAGAGTGTTGTAATAGAAGAATCCACATGATTTACTATAGATTAAACCCAAAAATAAGACTCCATTAAATCTCCATGAAAGACCTGAGTGGCCTTTCCAAACACCAACTAGGATGGGAATCTTTCACCCTCGAAATTGGCTTAAGCAAGAAAACTAGTCATCCACTAGCTCTCACAATTCACAAATGGCAATTTCACAAATGCGCAAAAGCTTCTTCTCATGGCTGATCCCTGTATTTTATAAAAATTATTGGTCTTCTAAGGTTCCAAATCCATCCATAAACCAAATCCAAGTCGAATTGGTGTGGCTACTCATGCTATGCCATGTGGCCTCTCTCTTCACCTTCCCTCTTCTCTCAAATTTGAGTAGGCGCCTCTTGGCCTTATCCAACTCCCAAATTCGACCTCTAAGATGCTCTATTCAGTCCTGAAATGTCAGTATGTCAGCCTTCAGATCTGAATTGTGTCATAACTGTCATAGAATCTCCATCATTGGTGTCATAGATGTCATAAATGTAAGGGGAATCTATCCAAGTGTCCATGAAACTTCCATTTGGCTCTTCCTCTGCCATGTAAGTTACAATTCATCCAAAATTCAACCTATGAAGTATAAGAACAATTATATTAACCTCATAATCCATCCCAAAACATTATGCTTCCCATATATTGAAAATTACAAGAGGAGGATGCCATTTAACATAGGAATTCTAGCTTGAGTGGGCCCCATAGTCTCCATGTGTCTCCATTATCCATAGCCATTTCATTTTTCTCTTGTATTTATTTAATAAGATACATTATTAAATATTTATTCTCTTCTAATGTATAAACATCATTTATTATCTCCCTTATTCCAAATCTCCAAGCTTCCACCCCCAACCTAGGAAACTAGTGATGTTCCTCCTTCGCAATTATTTGACTTTTAGCATCCATTTGACAACTTTCGTGAATATGGAAAATGTGGTTTGGCCATTGTGACCCAATGCAAAATTTGGGACATTACACATCCTCCTTCTTGTAAGGCAGGCACTCTTCCATTGAGATAACACCTTTGGGAACCTAACTTACTGAGTCCTCTATAATGGTAAAAATGATCAATACACAACTTTGAGTATCTAATGGTTAGCAAAGAATGATAGATTGTATAAGTTCACAATATATGATCAAGCAGGTTATGAAATCCATAAACCTTTTCTAGGAATTTTGAAAAAAACTAAAAAATTGGCTTAATGGGATTACAAAATTCATTATTCCCCAGCAACCGTAAGTGTACCATTATATGAGACCTATCAACAACAATTATCTTAGTGTGTATGCCAAGGATATAGTAGATAAGCATGATCATCCTAGAGCCATGTATAAGTGAATAAATAAGGGGAATCAAAATAGGATGATCAACCCAATAGTTGGTGCTTCACATGGATCCTTTCCACCATGGGATGAGAAAAGTTCCTTCTTCCATCAAGCTAATGAGTATCCACAAGGATAAATGGTTAGGATATATTGTGATGCTAATTCATAATGTTTATTCGCTTCCCAGGGTGATGTTGCAGTGCTTGCACTAGAATATCTACATGATCCCCAATAGGATTGGATATAAGCATATTCATGAGGCCATCGAGTATAGGATGAGGCTGTATTTTTATCTTTTTCTTTGGAAAACCATGCATGATTTGAAACACTGGGATAATGAATAGAATCGGATATACTTAAGAAGCTAAAATCATGACAGGGCATATGAATCTACTCCATAGTCATTGTGCATATGTTGGAAATGGGTATAACTGCCTAAGGACTATGAACAACATCCATTTAAATATGAATGCAAAACCTTCCATGTCAGAGGAATACTCGATAGCAGTGAGCTTACTATTTCTAACATAAAGAAACAAAGAATCCAAAAATGGAATCTCCAAGGGGATACACATGAATGTGTACAAACATGTCCCTTTTAGGAATATTCCTTTCACTAAGGAGATGAGACCTTGGGGGAGAGTGTTTTGGAGATGGTGTACGATAACGTCGAGCATAAGAGGAATGTTGGCTGAATCCATGACCTCTTCTCACATGTTTAGGTGTGCCCTATGGGCTAGGACTTCTTGCAGCAGTCTGACTTTGATTAGGATGGGGAAGTGTACTCTTATCAACAATAGGCTGACGAATTGATCCTGATCTTAACAACCTTCTTCTTAAAGGCATGCTTCAACTTTTCAAAGGAATTTGAGCTATTTTTTTCCATGAATGCCTACTCAAAATCCTTTGTGGACTCCTACTTAAAGGTATGTGAGAAATCACACTTTGGATCCTACTTAAATCCCTACGACTTGGGCTCCTGCTTAAAACCCTATGAGAAATCACACTTGGGATCCTACTCAATACCCTTCTGGGACTTCTACTCAGGCTCCTGCTTGAGATTCTCCTAGGAATCTCACTCTGGGTCCTGCTCAAGCTCCTTCTAGGGATTCCACTCGAGCTTCTTCCAGGGCTTCTGCTCAAACTCTTCTGAGGGCTCCTACTGGGACTCCTTGGAGAGGAAATCCCATTTATTAAATTAACAAGACATAAAAGTGCACATTGTACAATTATACAACACCAAACTATATGAAATAATATATATACTGAAGAATTCCAAGATATATCAGAAACAAAATTATAGACCTTAATAACACTTCCATGACATTCACAGATCATTTCAATAAAAAGGGAAAGGAAGACTGACCTAGAACTACTAGGGGCATCACTCTGAGGAGATCGAGAATCTGGACTCATGTGTGCCTTAACTTCAATAACATCCATCTCTTTGGTTTTTTCCTCATTCTCTTTCACTAATTTTCCTTCTTCCACAATATCTTTAACCACAATTCCTTTCTCTTCCTTAATTCCTTACTTGTCTAAAGTTTCTTTCATTGGTAATGCAATTAGTTTTGCTGGAATGAAAAAAAAACTATAGTCAAATGATTTTCCATATAAGTCATGGTTAATAAAATATTTTCAAAATCAATTAACATGAACATCTTTAGCACAATGATTTCAAATTTCATGATATGCAATAAAAAAAACCCTGCCAGGACCTAGAGTAAATTCTAAATTTGAGAGATAATAAAACCACCTTTACTATTGAAAATTTCAGCAAAAGCTAAACTAATATTTAAGAGTCATGCAATTAAACCTTTCACAAATCTTCTACTGTGATATATGATGATGATGATGATGGTTAACATCCAATGAGACCAAACTTGGTCTATTGGACCTAAAGAAACCAATTAATTAGTTTGTTTTGAAATTGTATTCCTATGCTCAAAGAGCTTGGTGAGAAGCGTCCTGAGCTCACTATAATTTTGACAAGTTAAAAGGCTAGGAAGGTCGGTATTGAAACAAATATTATGAAATTGAGATCTAATGTGGGTGTATGCAGGGCACTCTAAGAGGAAGTGATTTTCATCTTTAGCACACTGATTTCAAATTTCATGATATGCAATAAAAAACCTTGTCAGGGCCTAGAGTAAATTCTAAATTTGAGAGATAATAAAACCACCGTTACTACTGAAAATTTCAGCAAATGCTAAATTAATAATTAAGATTCATGCAATTAAACCTTTCACAAATCGCCTACTGTGATATATGATGATGATGATGATGGTTAATGTCCACTGAGACCAAACTTGGTCTATTCGACCTAAGTAAAACCAATTAATTAGTCTGTTTTAAAATTGTATTCCTATGCTCAAAGATCAGCTTGGTGAGAAGTGTCCCGAGCTCACTATAATTTTGACAAGTTAAAAGGCTAGGAAGGTTGGTATTGCAACAAATATTATGAAACTGAGATCTAATGTGGGTGTATGCATGGAATTGTAAAAGGGCCATTAATTCTATAGCACAAGTACTGGAATCCAGGAAAAAACAATTTATGGTCTGTGGAACTATAGGAAAAGTGGCCTCATAGAAGAAAGAGTTTTCCAAGAGGTACCACCATTTTTAATGGTGCCCATTAAAATTTTAATTTTAATTTCTGCAAATTTTACATTTAATACCTTCAAAAAAATTGGAGAATAGAACTTCAATTAAAGTGTGACCATTGTATACCAGGAAAACAACATTATCAAACCCAACATCATCAAACCCAACATCATCATTTCTATCAGTTACACTAAATGCTTGATGACAGGTGGAAAGATATACATTAAGTCAGTAATGAACTACCACTCACCATAAATTTGATGCTTCTCAACTGCACGGGAGTGTGTCTTTGATTTCACACTTTTCTTACCAACATCGTTGTCGCTATCACTTTCAATATGACTCTCAATTTCAGTATCACTCTCACTATCACTACCACTGCTATATTCATTATCTGAGCTCCTGTAATTAAAAAAAAATCATTCAAATTCTATTAGAAAAACGAATTATGTATATAAGACATGAGAGTGCATTTCATATTCCTAGGTCAATGAATAAAGAATCCATACCACTTGGAATTTCGTCTTAATCTATTCACTTTTTGACCATGTATTTTTCATTTCCGCATGTTCCTCCATCGCTTTGTATGTCTATGCTTGTTTCTTCTTGATGATTTCTTCTTTATTCTCACCCTATAATCTTCACTTGAAGTGCTAGTATCATATGACGAGGAAGAGTCCGAGTCAGACTCACTATCATAAGTGTCTGAATATGAATCAATGTCTAATGAGGTATCTGAATTAGAAGAATAATGATGTTGCCTCTTCTTTTTCCGGTCCTTACGCACCTTCCTATGCTTTTTCCTTTTATGTATTTTTCGACTATCATCACTTGACACTACTTATTTTGTAGCCTTATGTTTCTTTCCTTTCTTTTTATTTGTAGATAAATAAAAAATTTCATATCTGAAAGAAATAAAAGAAACCCATTTCTACAAATTACATTCAAAATATCATTCAAAGAATTATAACATTTACGGTCAATTAAATCTTCAACAATGGCATAGCATGATGCTTACAACTTAAAAGATAAAAGTACCTTCATCAAATGCAACTATATTGTTATCTTTGCTTGGCAATATTTCACCACAATTAGAAATCTTAACTGGAACAATAGGTCTGCCTCGATCTGCAGTTGATAACCACTCAATTTTATTCATTACATCCATTCCCTCAACAACTCTTCCAAAGACGACATGCTTGCTGCAGATAATAAGAAAAGGGGCATTAATGATATGAGATTAAAACATAAAACAGAGATGGGGAGAGGGAAGATATCCACATTAGTCAGACAAATGTTAGCCTCACCCCCTTAGTAGCATATAGACCAACTGAACTGGACTAAAGAGAACTTCCTACAAAAAATTATAAGAATTAAAAAGGTCAAATGGTAAAAATACACTAGTGTCTGGCACCCAAAGAAAATAACCCATTATTTCAAGGTAAAGGAATCTTGTATTTCTATAATATGAAATTTCCATATGGTGACTCTCATGAGTCATGGATAAAGAGAAAATATGTCGATTACAACCATGTAAAGCTGCTCACATAAACTCAGTTGAATACAAAAAAAACATAAATGACATTCAAGATATGGAAACCCTAGTGAGAGCATTCCCATTGGTCCAATAATATAGTACTAAGTAATTAATATTTCTTGGTATTTCTCTTAAAATAGGGATGGTTTTCCAATTTATTGTGATAAAATAGGGAAGAAGATTTCGTAATTAAAAAAATATGATTGATCAAATGGTTATTTTGCTCAGTAGTCAATGTTGTAGCATTTTATAATTTTCTAGGTCCTAGCTCATATATTTCTTTAGCCAAATCCCCTTGTATATGAATTTGATGGAGATTTTGTCAAACTTGGTTACAATGCCCCTTTCTTGGTTTCATTTGTAAATGGGTTGTCTTAATCTACATGGAACCTATCATCCATACTCTGATGAGTTTGGATATTTTCTAAAATTATGTAATAGCCATTCCTTTTTCCAGGGTTATTGAGAGTAAAGTCACATCAACACCATTCATATTTTATTAGTTGCTTGAATTATTATCCAAACTCAATTTGAAACCAATTTTTAATTTGCTTAGGAAAACTATCCAACCTTATTCCCTACTCTTACTACGTTTGCTTCAAGTTGCTCCACCGATGTATCTCCATGTCTACTTTATGTTTCAAGAGAGAGTCACCACTATCGTTTTTTTCCTTTTTGTATAAGTGGGGGTGGAGATGCTAATTCACTAGCTTTTAAATCTTTGAAAAACCATAAGAGAGTTACTTGTGATGTACATTTATGGTTATGGATAATAAGTCACTTTGGGATGACATTTATTTTTCAAGGCACTATGAATACTTAGAATAGAAATGACTCCAAACTTTCACAATGTTTACAAGACTGTACAAACTTAGCCAAGTATATCATAACAGATGAAAAAGAGAAATGATCTTGGGATTGGATTATGAAGTGATAGATCTATCCATGCATATGCAATCACTTTTTAGTACCAATATGAGTGGATATCAAATACATTAATGGAAATATGAAAAATAATCTACCAAGAAAAAATAAACCAAACTTAGGATGTCAATCTCCTAACTCTTCTATCACTTTAAATAATCCCCTGTTGTCAACAAATTTTTTTGTCAAACCCAATAACAAACAATTACAAGGATGATAAAAATCTAAATTAGAATAAAAATATTCAAAACTTTGAGCATGCCCCTTGCTAGCACATTTAGGTTGTTTTCTCAACTCCTTGAACCTATATTTAAATATAGTTGAGCAATTCAGAGTCAAATATAAAACCACAGTAGTTTCAAGAAACTACTTAAAAGAACCCTAACCTAACCTAGAATCTCAATTATCTTGGGTTGAATTGGGGGTATCCACAAATTTAGGAAAATTCAATAAATCAAATGAAATAAAATCACATTCAAATAATAAAGCCTCATCTCGTTATATTTCATTGTTTGTATTTATAGGACGATATTGTGCTATTGGGCGAATCTTGTTTTCTGTCATTAGGACTCCATCCTTTGTAATTCCAATAAACTCCTAAATTAAATCTACATATCCCTTATCATATATAATGTGGGACTACTAAGAAAGTAAAGTTTACAAAAATCCCGTGTAGTTGTGCCTCCTCTCTTCCTCGAAACATTTTCTTATCGATTATATGAAATCACCAATAAATGGTGATCATAACACTACCCACTAGCAATGTTTCCACTAATTCCACTATCTATATTCTCAAACAATAATCACAACTTATGATTAGAGCAATTTGATACAAATTAAAATTGTTGTTTTCATAAAAATGTGTATATATTTTTTTATTTTTTTAATTGCTAAGTTTTTCCCAAGCTGAATCAAACTCTTGGATCTTCTTCCTTACCAAGTTTTTACACAAGTTAAGTCTGGAAACATTGTTGCCAATTCTATGATGATCATCGTATGTAAAAATGGATACAGCTACAATTGCTTGTGAAATAATATCCATGGTTCTTAATAACAATTGATCATGATATCCTGCCCTGCATTACTACTTGTCTAAATAGAACTTATGAGAAGCTCCAATAAAGAAAAATTGAGTAACCAAGTTTTGGGTCTTTGCTCATGAAATAGAATATAAAATGGAAAACAAATTCTCAAATGTTAAATCACCAAAAGAGCATTCAATTATTAGGTAATTATTCCAACATAAGATTTTTTTTATCCATGCCTCAACTAAGTTGATGCCAACATAAAATTGAAAATCAAAGTTGAAATTAGTGATCATAAATATTGAAGCTAGTAGGGAGTTGGTGGCTCAATTCTAGAGGAGATGGAGTTACTGAAGGTGGAGAGAGTAAACTAAGAATGGTACTAATAGGTTCTTGATACAATGGCAAGGATGAGAGTGTTAACCATCAAATTCCCACACTAGTGTTCTATTTTAACTGACATCGTTTGGCGTAATGGAACAACAGTTAAAAAGCATGCAGATGGGTGCAAGTTCTAAGAAATTTTGAAAAAATATATGCCCTACAAACCCACCATTTTAACTAAAGGAATATCGTGTAATGAAATGAAAACCCCAACCTTGGGCCACATTTCTCAAAGCAACATCTAGAAATAAACTAAAAAATCGCATGCCCCAGCCTATTCTCCATAGGAAATTATTTGCACTGGTTCTTAAATAGTGACATTGCATTTAAATGCACATGAATAAATTAACATTGATGATCGTTGTGCATTAGAAAATTCTAATTTATGCAATATTTTGATATAAATACCTGGTTTATGACATCCTTGACCATTTTGGGGAACTCTTTCTTGAGAATTGACCTATGGACAAAATATGTAGGTTTGATATGTTGTTGGAATTCAAGGGCTAGAAGACCAAAGGGATTGGAATATGGATGGAAGAAGGAGGTCACTGAGGAGAAGTCGTCCTTGAGCATTCTCCACTGACAGTAGAAGCTTCTCCCATGGATTCCAGACTCATCTTTTTCTGCATATTGTTTGCACCTTGGTCGATTCTGCATATGACATACACTCCTAATATTGTTCTTTTATTCTTTGAGGGGGTTTCCTTCTTGGGATTTTGTGAGTGCAAACAAACAACATTGGTTCTCTAAAGGTATGATTGGACCTGGTATTTTAAAGAGTGATAAGGTGGCCTATGCCTTACCTGGGTCGGTGTATCCTCTGTGAACCGAGATCTTAAAATAAGAATAATTTCTCTTATTTTATGGAGACACTTGCATAACCCCTTAGAGGTCAATCTAGTGACCCAAACCCTGTTAGAGTCATTCCAAGCAGAACCGAAGTGTTTCAAGGGATAGTGCAAGCCTTTTTGGGCCATTCACAAGTCACCGAAATTATGCATGGGGTTACCTCAGTAATTTAGTAGCCTAGTTAGGGAATCTACAACTTACATCATCCCTTGCTAGGGATTACATCAGAACCATCAAGGTATTGAAAGGTGGGACCAGTTTATCTCAGTACACCAGCAGCATACTTAGCCACAAAAAAATTTGTTCTAGGAAGTTAGCAGCTCACTCAGCCATTCTCAGCTTGAACAAAAATTGTACAGGATTGTCCCTGTCCATTTCTCTTTGGGATGTGTTCCCTAGGGGAATATTGATGAAGATGTAAAGCTATTAAATTTTTATTATCTTCTCATGTACACAATCAATCATCTCATAATAAGGAAGATTTTCAAATGTTCAAATGTATATTAAGAGAAAATATGTCAGATTTATAATACATACATTGAAAATAGAAGGCACAAGAGAAAACATACAAACTTTGAAACTGTATACATGTTGCACATGAGTACATTTAGATATTGAAGTAATCTTCATAAAAACTAAATATTTAACCTAAAAAAATTCATACCTCAATTCCCCCCTACTTACTGACTTTCTTTACTTGAATTCCTAGTGAATCTGCACAAATCCAATAGAGTTCGTAGATGTCAATTAAAAAAGTAAACCTTGAAACTTTTACTTAAAAAATATTCTTGCAAATTTATAAATATGATCTTGGTTGACATAATAAATTTCCTAGAATCTCTAAAGTTTGTGGAGTAGCAAACCTTATATCACATGACGCATCCAATCAATAGGAGTACCTGAATGATATCAAATTTAATTATCATCCAGCATGAGATAATGAAAGTGCAAAATATTAGAAATATATTATTAGTAGTGCACATTTATATAGAAAAATAAATGAATACATTGACTTTCCATCAATTCTTCTATGTATGCTTTGTTTTGATATGTTCTACTCTATTCTTTTTCCAATTCTATATGTTTACTTTTATCCTTCTTTTCCATTTAGTTGTTATCATAGAGATGTATAATAATGCATTGTTAATTTCTGAGTTGTTTATTAAGTTTCTAAATAGATATTGTGACATCTTATAGTATAGCCATTTTCTAACCTTCATTAAATCCCATATGTTGAAGTGTGTCTGGTATTCCTCGGTGCTCAACTTTCCATTTCCAACTTGTCAAGATCTGGTTCAAGAAATGACCAAATACATAGAGCAAGTTGGAATTATAGATAGAATTTACTCATAGAAATATTAGCAGTAGCATTGTGACCATTTGCATGATATCAGTGGAGTTTAGTTTACTGATCCATCCACCATTCCCTGCATAAGCTTCCCACTAGTCATTCTAGTTAGCTCTAGATCTGATACTGCGAGAAACAATTTAAATTCAAATTATGGTAAGGAGAAATTATCTATTATACACAGTAATGTATATTACTCAATTTCAAAGATTTAGAAGATACCATTCCCATGAATCTATGCAGTCTATCACCTTTCCCATTTTTCTTCAAAGTCTCTTATAGTTCTCCAACCTTTTTCTATCTTGGATGCCCAAGTTGTAGGATTCTGCTCACCCCTGCAGAAACAAAATACAAGAAACCAAGGTTTTGGGTGATCATGATTCTTTTATTAAATGCATATATTATTGTTTACAAATGAGTCTTACCATTCACACATTTAATATAATATCGAGCGGCCTTCCTTTCTAAGATTTTCACTCATTTTTGGGTACCTACACACTTTCCATAAAAATTCAATGCTATTGAAGTTTAAACCCATCTATGAAAGGCCCGTTGATCAAATATGGTAAAAAGTAAAAAAAGATTGTACATATCCAAAGGATTTATGCCACCATTAAAGCAGTTATCATATTTCAAATAGTCTATCCCCTGAACATTCATCCACAAAATAGACAACAATTTCAGTAGTGTAATGAATCTGGCATGCTTCAATAAATCCATCAAAAAGACAAAAAATGCATTGTCAAGAAGTTACCCATGAAGAAAACGTTCTTGCATCTTGTTCCTTGTGTCCAAGTGAACCTGCCATGTTTTTACTACATCTATTGGATCTGACCAAATATATTAAACACAAAATCAACTAAATGGAAAGGTAAAAACAGAAAAAATAAGATTCTTGATCTAGGATATTTTCTCCATCTAGATTGTGGATCATTTTCTCCATAGTTTACCTTTGGCTGGATATTTTCTCCATAGTTTATCTTTGGCTGGATATTTTCTCCATCTAGATCGTGGATCATTGTCTCTGTACTCTACCTTTGGCTTCTGCAATCTCTTTCCTACTCTCATCCCATGATCAACAAAATTAATTTCAAATCCATTTGTTACTTTCTCCACCTCCATGAAATGGGAAGTTGAACCAATCCTCTTGTTATCACTCATATTTTATGGGATTCCACTCTTGAAAATGGTTGAGATGCTAAGAAATTACAGAAGGTATAAGGATCAACAAGGTCATAAAAAACAGTATTGTAGTAGACAACAGTCAGAAAATGCAGTAAAATTGTATCCCTATTATGAGAAATCTGGGCATGTTTTAAGGACATGAGAGGGGACTATCAATCAATAATTCCTTGTGTACATTTATACCTTCAAATCATCAAGACAAAAGAGAATTCCCAGTTTTGTCATAATGGTGAAAAAAAAGGGTAGTATTTCATGTAAGCAAGTGTATGATGCAAGTAGGAATAAATACTTCTTATATAGAGTCGATTTTGTTCATTTCAAGCACATAAATTCCTTACAGGACTTGATGCATTATCAATAGTAACCATAGGCAAAATCCTTGGTAGTTTTGTGCATAAAATTGATAGCGAGGAGCCTTATATCAAGTTTTGGGAAATAAATCAGTACCTCTGGGTACCTTTGTCCTCCATAAAGGCTACAACACTCTTTAAAAGTTACAACATTTATGAGGCCATGGAGGTGATTATGTGGATAGAATAAGAATCCATTATTTATTTAAGATAATTATGAGCTAGCTTGGGATGGTTTATACCATTAGACACTGTGCAGGAAGTTACTCTCTAAATTATGGGCCTGTAACAAGCTTGCAGCCATCATATGTTACAACAAGTAAACAATTTTCTGGGGACTATACTTCACATTTGTGAATGTTCTGAGACCCATATATGTGTATATACATCAATGGGAATAGTGCATTCCTCACCCTTATTTCATTCATCCTAGGAAATAGAGACGTCAACCCTAGAAGGCCTGTCTCAAAATTGGAAGGAAGCCACAACATTAGGCGGATACGAAGAACAACCATATTCCTGTAACAGCGTCAGCCTCTAATGCACTTGTTCATGACCCTCTTTTAGCATTATATTCATGTTTTGGAGGTACTGAAACTTAGGATAATATGTTAAACAACCTGAGATGCATCCTTGCATTCTTCTATATGGTTGGAGCTTGAAAAAATAGTCAAAAGTTAGGATAAACCTGTGGTAGTGTACAGAATTTATAATTTCACAATGACAAACCTGTAGCGTCATATACAATAATGAGGTAAGTTTGAATTAAATTTATAACAACATTATAACGGTGTTCAAGAAAGAATGAATCCATCAAATGTTTTGAACATTTTAATTAATTATGGGAAATTTATAATCATTTTCAGCAAATAATGTAATATAGATTCACATTTACCTAGAGCCATTGTAGTGCGTATGATGTGGAAATCAACCCTAATATTATCATTGTGATCATATATAAAACAAATTTGGCATTTCTGACAGATCGCAGGTATATCAGGATTGAGAAGACTCTCAGTCAACTGAAGAGCCAGTTTCCCCTTCACATCTGCCAAACCCATTATGGAGAAGCAACATCCTTGAAACAAAGGTAGTAGAACGTTTCAGGTGCCCTGATTAAGCAGGGATCACATCTCATGTTTGTGGCTCAGAACTATCATTATCATTGAAAGTATACATGCTAGGATTGAGAAGATTCTTGGTCAACAAAATATCTTTCTTCCCCTTCACATATGGCAAACCCATTGTGGAGAAGTGATAGCCTTGGAGCAGGATGGTGGAACATTTCAGGTGGTCTGATTAAGCAGGCATCACATTTCACATTTTTGCATCATATTTCCGATTAGCATTGAAAGAATACATGTCCGCGGTTTAAAGATCTATCTATGAAACTGTGGATGATTACAGAGGGAGTAGCTAAGCTCCTTCTGCGATTCTCTTGAATGAATTTTTTGTCACACAGTTGCAATTGCTTTGGAGGGAAACTTCAAATTGTTGACTTGGTTTCTTTATTACGCATAAGCATAAGCTCAATTATAATGCATTAAATCAAATAGCAAGCACAAAAAATAAAAGTAATGACAAATTACTTAATTAATTAACATGTAATAAAAAATTTGAACATGTGTACCATTCATAGTGTTTAGACACAATACATTTATTTATAATTCATATTGTTCAGGCGGAACACATTTATTTAAAAATTATAAGTTTAATTATCATACATTGAAAAAAATAGTGTGTAAATAAAACAAAAGTAATGACAAATTAATTGACGAGCATGTCATGACATTGTTTCTTTATTATGTTGATAGGTGTAAATATCTATTATTTTAGGTTTTATTGAGGGAATAAAAAAGACTAACCTGAGTGTAACAAGTGTATAGCGGGGATTCATTTCATGGTCGTGGTATCTTATTATGGTTAAATGCATCTTGATTAAGATTTAGATGGGATTAGTTAAATTGTTAACTCGAATAGTTATTCAATATTTAAATTCTTATGATTACAGAACTTTTGGTTTGTTCAATTGATGCTTTAAATTTATTTTAAAGTCCATGCAACTTTGGATTTCCTTATGGTGGATTATTGTTAGGAGATATCCACATTTTGGGGACCATGTCACAAAGTTGTTATAATTTATTTGGGTAAAGTGCATCAAGTTACTTTTAAAAGGTTTATTGAAGGGGACGACTCATTGCTTGAGAGAAAAAAGTGGACATGTCCGAAATTTGGTACTGCTAAATACATTATATGCTATATTCTAGAGTGATTTTGACATATGTAACGTAAATATCAAAAAATTACTTAGGATTAAAAAAAGGACATGTCCCAAAGTTGATAAAAAATGAAATCAAATGGTGTTGCTAAATATGTGATAAGTTGTATCCTAGAAGTGCTTTGGATATTTGTAAGGTAAATACAAAAAAAATGAAAACATGTGTCCAAGGAAGAATGTTAGTTGCAAAAGTAGAGTATATATGCATGGTACAGGATGCCTCTTGAATCAAAGTCATCAACAAATTAGTTTTTTTTCAAATGGAAAGATTTATATAAGAATCACCATGATATGGATTATAGGGGTTAGTTTAAACTTTAAACCAAAGAAAAATCATAATAACGTGCATAAGAAGCATTATCAAAAACTTTCAACATGAATGTTGCTTGCAACAATTTTACATCACACCCCTTAGAAATGGTTAAGCATCGTTCACTAACTTGAATGAACATATTTTAAATTATATGATTTGAATTGATCTACATCCATCTATAAGGAAAACAATTTTTGTGTCAGTCAATAGAGAAAGGTTATCTAGGATGAGAGCATTCACTGAACATCACATAATACTTATTGCTTCTAAGGCACCATCAATCAGGTTTCCATAGTTAGCTAGATATATCTCTTTCATGTCACAACCTAGATAAGTGATAGTTCACAAAGAAACTCATCAGTGACACATGATGGTATCCTTGCCACTGATAACACTTCTAATATATGCATCTTCTTTATTGCAGGAAAAATATTGAAGGCTTCTAGATGTTGGAATGAATACAGACGCAATTTCTTAATTACTAGTACCAAACTATCAACTAGAGTACTAATCCAAATTCAAATAATAATGAGCACTAACTAAAATATACAAAACTTAGTAAAGTATCCATCTACACAAATGAACTCAATCCAACATTTGATAGGTGTAATGCTCTGCCTAACCGGTAGAGCACTGGGTCCATTTCTCTGATGTTCTCTATCTTAAGCTCATTCTGAGTTAGTTTTAATAAAATCAAGACATTTTAATCATTTTACAGGTTCATATCAATCTCTGTTCTATTAGTTTTATAACATATGAATGTACAAATATGAACTGTAAACATGTATATGTAGAAATAAACTTCCTGAATTTTTGTAAATTAGACAAAAATACCTGGAACCATCGATTGTAGTAGATCCAACAGTTTGATGTAGACAAATCACCAATCAATTCTCTTTAAAGAGCACTCTCTTACCCCATGAATGGCACATTATACATAGAATACTTACAATTTCTACTTATTTCTTTGTAATTTTAATAATGGGACACACTTTATATCCTATGTAATTTAATTGATAGTTTCTTGGCTTGTCGTATCATTTTTCTATGATAATATCTAAATGTTATTTATACATTCACCTCTTTCTATACTAATTCCTATTAGTAGGCTTGAAACACTCCTCCCTTTTGTTCTAGTTGTTTATCACTAACACTCTTATGGTAATTATGTGTCATTAAAACATATTGTCTTCAACCTATTTACTTATCACGTAAATTTACCAATTGATATCATCATCACTTCACACCTGTCAT